>SKCR01047707.1:0-85411 GCA_019454045.1 Zanthoxylum bungeanum | reverse complement strand
CGTTTAAGAATAAATACTCAAAGTACGTATTCTTGAATTATATCGAACTATAATTTTAAATCCAATTTAAATTATATTCAATACTAATTCATATTTAATTCCAAATTAAATAATTACACTTTCAATAGTTCCTTTAAGGACTTGGATTCCAAATCCAATCTTTATGGGTCTCAAAGACCCAATTAGTATCCAATACTATTCAATTAAAGTCCAATGGGCTTTCAATTAATTTTTAAGGCATGGGCTTTGGCAATTATGGGTCAAACCCAAGATGCCAAGGCCCAATTAGGAATCACCCTATGCCAAAAATCAATTTAGGCCCATTAGGCCCAATTAAAATTTTAAAGGCCCAATTATCATATTTGGACTTTATGGAAATGGTTTTAGGCCCAATTGGATCCAACTAATTATCTTAAACCAAACTTGGCCCAACCAAGCCCATTAAGCCCAAATACAATAAATTAAATTAACTCATTATTCAAAATTTACAAATTAATTCAATTCAAGTGTAATTAACATAATTAATTAATTAATCTAATGCTTCCAAAACACTAATTAATTCAATTAATCATGCTCTACATTTCCAATTCATGTCCAACACAAATTGAAGCAAAATCAATCTTATAACATGCATCATGGCTCACGGCAAAGGCATACAAAAATCATTCAATTTGATTTCAATCTAATTAAATCAACATCTAAGATTCATTTCATGCCATTTAACACATCGAATTGTTAAAATTCAAAAATTAACCATGAGCACTCTAGGTCATGTATTCGGCCAAGGCATACAAATTGGGGAAAATTAATCCTATCAATTTTTCACAATTCCAACAATGTACAAATCCAATTGAACATCATACAAGCTCAACCAAACCATCAATTTAAGAAAATATATACTCCAAGCATAAAATCCCAAATTTAAAGTCCATGAACCCTATAATTCAAAATCAAACTTAGGACGTTCTGATACCATTGTAAGTGTTCCTAGAACATGCCAAGATCGTCTAAGAGTGATTCGTGTGTGAATTATTCAAGGGGAGTTGCGAAATACTCACATTGATCAGATTTAGGATTTCAAAAATTCCTCATTTGTTGGATGTAATGGAAGCTTCGGAGCTTGAAATCGAGTTCCAAACTCTCGGGTGAGTCTCTCTATCACCTTCCTTTGACTCCTTAATGTGCTAGCATGCTTGAATTTTGCAACAAAATCCATGGGAGAGAGCTTGAGGTTCACGGTTTTTCAAGGAAGAAGAGAAAGTTTGGTTGCTGTGAATAGTGAATTCAAGCACTTCCAAAGTTGACCAAATAAATATATAGTAAGGTTGAGTGTTGGAATAAGTTTGAGTGTGTTATAAGTAAAGCCATGCTTTCTTTCAACAAATCAAACTCATGAATATAAGCCTAACCACTTCCATCACATGTCTAACATGTGATGTAAGTGAAGTGGGTCCCACCATTTTTAAATTTCGAATTTAAGTCGGCTAACTCAACACGCAACTTCGCTCGGGCCCGGGTTCGTTTAATCCGATTAAACGAATTTTCCGTTGCGACGTAATTAAATCTAATTTAATTAAATAATAATGCCCAGCAAAATTATTATGAAAGTCGTTTGCGAATTAATTCTAAATTAATTCGTTCGCTAGAATTAAAATCCAATTTAATTCCGCTTTGAAATCCAATTTCATTTAATATATCCAATATATTATTTTAGCCCAATTAAATAAATTAAATAGAAAAATCCAATTTAACTATTAAATTTCTTTTACCGATTAATTCCAAATTAATCGCGTTCTCTTCACGACGAATTTAATCCCAGATAAATTCTCGACGCAATTAATCCCAGATTAATTCTTTCTCTGATAATTAATCCCAGATTAATTCTTGCCGTAATTAATCCCAGATTAATTTTCTCTCTCTCATAATTAATCCCAGATTAATTCTGTTCGAGTCAAACATCATTGGTGAATCTTTGGGAGGCGACCCAAGAGATCCCTGGATATATTGGCAGTAAATACGGTCATCGGACTATCCGAATACGTGCGTACCCGGTACCACGTTCTTACCGATTTACAAGACATGGTTGGCTTCTAGCAAAGCACCGTGCCTACCCAATTCTCCAGAAAAATTCTTTTTTCACGAATATCTAATCTTTGTCAGGCGTAGTATATGTAGTATTGCGTATTACGATCTAGTATCGAATGTCACATGTTAGGCTTGGGGCTGGAATTGTGTATGCCCCATACGAAACATATATCGGATCTCTGGTAACTAGTCTCTATCATCGGATAATCATGACCTTGTCATATTATCCCGATAGCTGCAACATACAAGAGTACCAGTTCCGTATCCTGTGTGATCATCATCTCCATATGACTAAAGTGATACTTTCATCTTGACATCACACCCAATACACTACGATTCTCAGTATACCCAGAAGAGGCGTACACAGAACCTGTTAAAGCCCCGGACGACCAAAACCAAAGTATAATGATTGTCGCAAGCATTAACGATGCAAGTCTCAGGTTAAGACCAAATACACCTACCCTGATTCGGACTCCCATAGACACATAGTCATACTACCAATGGGATTCCGAATGGTCTATCCAGAGCGAAGCTGTTTCCGTACCATTGGTAAACAGAACCTCCTGTTACACTTGCATGAGTATCTAATACCCAAATATATGAGAACTATACTGTTACGCTTCCATAACACGCACAAGTGTAATACTAGTCTATTCTGCTTTATCGATGTCCAGTCTCGATAGTACTACGACTAGGAATATTATATGATTAAACCTTAGTGGATTAATATTGTCTCATATCTTATTAATCGGGTACTAATCATATGGACTTTTATCATTTATATATCTCGGTAATCCAATTATAAATGATAAAAGAGCAATTTCCTTTGTCACATGGTTAATTTGTACAACAATACCATGTTCTGTACAAATAGTGATGTTATGGGTCATAATTATCCAACTTGAGGTGTTACAGATGCGATCATATATAATTGGATCAAAATATAAATGAATTTCTTTTAATATTCGTTAAATAAATAAATTCATATAAGTCTAATAGATTATCATATAAGAATTGATATGAATCTTGAGTGTACTATAAACTCCTGCATGACAGACAAGAGTCTTTTATTTATAAAGGTGAGGTCGATGTAGCAATCTCAACCAATAATTATGTACTTTTGGGGCATGGTTCGGTAGCTGTGGATGTTTTACATAGAAATGGAGTCCATTCATTTTTACGAGAAGCAGATGAGTAACTTCATTAAGGGTTGATTCAGTACTTGAATAATTAAAGCTCGAATCTTTCTATTATGGATAAATAAAAAGATAAAATTCATAAAAATTGTTATTAATTAGAGAATTAATGGTTACTTATGGTACAAAAAAAATTAGAGGGATATAACGGACATTATGACCCGACTCTAACTATGAGATACTCGTGTAAAATCAATATCTATGTAGTAATTATATCGATGGATACTGACGTGACTCGGTATAAAATACATATATAGTTACGAGAATTCAACTTCAAGTGTTTAACGGAATAAATTGAAGTTTATAATTAAGGATATATGATTAATCAATATCCTGTCATTATTGAAGCTCAAAGTTATAAATCCATTTGGTCCTCGTGTTAGCTCGAGACACTATAGGGAGCCATAAAATAATTGGAGGGTCAATTATGCTCTCACAAACATAACTATATGTTATGACAAAATTATTAATGTGATTAATAATTGATTTAATTCAGTCAAGAAATTATATTAAATAATTTAATATTAAATTTCAATACATTCGGTTATGAAATAATCGAAGAGTTTAAGTTAATTTAATTTATTTATTTAATCCTCGATTAAATAATGTCGGAATTTGATCCCCCACATAGATACCTATTGGTATTCAATTACTTAAAAAGGAAAAAAAAAAATAATAGCGAGGTGTGTGTTTCATACCCAAAAGGAAATATTACGGTTGTGTTATTTTGTATAATTTGATTAGAACTCTAACCCCAAATATAAAAGGGAAATAATTCTCTTTTATTGTACAGAACAAGCAAAATAAGAACCCTAGCCTCGTACGTTTTCTTTTCCTACAGAGAAAAAGAAAACTAACACTATTATAGTGTTAATTATCTAAAGTGTTTAGAGAAGAAATCCCTTTTGTGAGATTCAAGAGACCATTAAAAATGTGTGCTCTTCTAATGAGCCAATGTACCACGAAAATAACATCCTGCTTTGATGAATAATGAGATGCAACATTTTCGCTTCTATTATGAGTACCATCTATTCAGAAGTTCCAAAAGAAGAACTGCAGCAGAGTCTTTTGCCTTTTTGACGCTAGGCATTGGCTCTCCTACACATTCATCAGTCCATCCCTTATCAGTTGTATTCACACGAACAGCATAAGTGAACCTCTTTGCATGTGCTGGGCCACCCTCACTCACACACCTAATGGAACCAAGGCAACAGATTATTAGTACAAGTTGTTAATCATTCGACAAGGACCTTAACAAAAATACTACTATACTAGACATCACTTCTTACCGGTACAAGGGCATGGGCCAATTTCTACGCAAGCAGATATCATTCAGTGTTTGCCTTGTAAATGTTTGGGTGCCATTTTTCCTCTTCTTTCCATTCTCATCACCTTTCTCCTTGGCTTCAGCTGTTTCTCTCTCTTTCAAAACGGCAAGTGCATTCCTAGCAGCTAGTTTCTGTGCCATTTTCTTTTGCGGATTCTGAGCAACTCCTACCTGGACACCATCAATATAGACTTCGACAGTAGCCACATTACCACTTCGACTGGCTTTGTATTCCAAGCCTTCGGCCTGTTGCTGGCAGCGTTCTTGCAGCTCCCTCACAGGATGCATTGGCAGTGTTTCTGGAGTGACCATAGGATCCAATAAAGGTTGGAAAACCTGGGACAGTTGAAAGGAGCAGTAATTTTTCAGGTCAAATCAGACCTTCATATGCCCAACAGGGAAAAGGTGAAGGAACATATCAAGGTAGATGTAGGAAAAATTATCGGTTGATCATATAGAAACTAACCTTCCAGACAACTGAAGTATCTCGGTCACTGTCAAGAAAGATGGCACCAGCAATAGATTCTACAATGTCACCAAGCACTTTTGGAGCTTTGCAATCTCCTAAACCAAAGGAGTTGAACCCTGGCTTTGACAATTCAACTTGCACTTCCTTCACAAACTCTCGAATCTTAAAAGTACAAATAAAAAAAAATTATTATAAATTATGTCAGGATGATTCCCACACACCTTGCAGAATAGATTGAGAAGATCACAGTCATGCCCAGGGAAGCATGTCCAAGCAATTAACAAAATTCAAGACCAAGAAAACGAACCTGTCTATCGAGTGCACTAGACCCATGCCGAAGGTGTACGTGGAGCTTATGTTTAACTGCAACACGAGCAAAGTTTTCATTGTTTACAGCAGCAGCTCGCAAGTCAGTCAAGCGACCCGGGGGTAGATTTGTGTATGAGAAAAATAAGTGCTTAGTGATCAGGTGATCTAAGACAGCATCACCAACAAATTCCAATCGCTGGTAACACGATACTCCAGACGAGGGTCGGGAAGCATGAGTTATAGCTTCTATTAAGAGCCCACGATCTTTAAACTTAATTTTCAAGGCACCTTCTAAGGCATCAAAGTCAACACTCCTAAGTACGCTCTCGGGAACATAGGATGGTCTAATTGGGCATCCTACCTCTTCTGGATCAGACTCCACCTGAATCCCAATCCATTTCATGAGGTGGTTAGCTGCATCTTTCCCACCTTCAACATAATAAACTCCAATGAGAGCTTCAACAACATCTGCCAATGTCTTGCTAGACAGGACTCTATAAGAACTTGAGTCGCCCTCAAGCTCACCATCTTCCATATCGCCATCTTCAAACTCATCGCGGTTATTATCAGTTCCTGGTTTTTCCTCAGCAAATGATTTCCCCTGGTCAAATAAGGATGAGTCTCCATCCTTTGTATCCTCATCAAAGACAGGCAGCACCCCAGGAGCTGCCCATCTAGATGGTGCAAAGCGATCTGCTTGGATATATGACTGAAGTCCCTTACTCAGTGCATGCTGATACAAAACCAAATTACTCACCCTTTGTTGTCTCATCCTAGTTAGTTGACCCTCATGTTTCTGAGGATATTTAAGAAACAGAAATCGACTGACAACCCATTTTAGATAAGCATCTCCTAGAAGCTCTGCTCTCTCATAGCAGAATGTCTCCTGGCATGAAGCAGCAGTCAAGGCTTCCAGAATCTATAGATGATCAAAGTAACATCCATTAGCAAGTGATTGAGAACTACTTAAACTGATCTGGTCACCTCAATTGCTAAATTACCTTTGAAGCAGGGACTGGATAATTAATTTTATCCTTCAGCTGAACGGCGAGCAGCATACTCTCAACCCTCCTCATTATTGATGGCAACCTCTGTGCACCTCGAACAAGTGATCCAGGAAGTGGATGTACAAAACAAAGTTCAGGAGGTAGAAACACATAATATGTTTTGTCAAGAATATCTTCCCCTTCACCTTCTTGTTCTACAAACATAAAAAGAATGCTGATTTAGAAATACATGCAGAATTGTCAAGCAAACTAACTCTAAATAAGCAGGTTATGTACCTATGTTTCCTTTAAAAAAAGAAAAAGAAAAAGAAAATTCACACCTTCCGAGTGTTCAAATCGAGGGGATAGGAGATTCTTGCAATAAGAAACGCCACGTCCTCTTATTAAAGGTTGTTGCTTGAATATTAACTCAACTCCATACCTAACAATGATAAATAGGTGAATCAATAGCAAAACTCGCTCTTTGTTATGCAAGAAGATAGAGAGAGTTTCTCCAATCTATTAGGATTTTTAGAATACTGTCAATAAGAAATTTTTGGAGCAAAGCCTTTAATAAAGCCTATTTACATACACCTGAAGTAATAAACTATTTCCATCACTAGACAGCTAAAACTATTTTGATCAGAAAAACTACAAAACAAAAAGACGGGAAATAAAGAGACCAAACCGTAAAATTGCAATATAGACCATACTTTTGCTTGTAGTAGTCAGCATATGAGCTGTACTCCAGAGGACCAAGATAGCCCTCTTTCCTCGGGAATGAGTTCTCTGCAGTCATTTCATAGCGAATTGACTCCACATAAAACCTCTTTCCTGAGTGAGCAGCCGTTACAACTCTGCCTATCAGATCTTCTGCATTTGCACAAGAATCAGCCATCATCAATTTTCCTTTAGGCATATCCACATTATGCATTTGCATAGCTTCCCGATCAGGAACTAGTCCAGAAGCTTTCACAACATCAAACTGTGCTACGGCTCCTCTGATGCCGTATGTAGGATGGGATTTCTGTCCAAACGCCATGCCATGACGCAACTTTCCAAATCCATACTCTCTTCTATCACCGCCTAGTGTACGTTCATTCGTGCCAAGATAAACATCTGGTCGAGCTTTCTGAAGGGGATTGTTCCATGCATATGTCTCAGTTATCTTCTCAACTAAATCCCAGTCCAGTTCATCCATAGGATCTTCAGACTTATCGCTAACCACAGGGACAAATAAGTATGCCTTTGCAGGATCCCACGGTGTGGTGGCAGGTTCAACATCCACGTCCAATACAATGCTCATTAATCTTACATGGAAGTTTTTAAGGGAAGCCAGCTGCAAAAGAGCAGAATTTATAATGACCACCAGAAGCAAAAAAAACTGTAATTATCACACAAATAATTCAGTCAATAATCAACCTGACTTTCAGTAATATCTATTGGCCCCCTGAAGACAAGAGATGCCTTCGTAATCATGGCACGAGCAACAAATAGATCCATCGACATCGATAACACCTATTAAAAACAAATTGTGTAAGGAACACAAGCTTTGATGATCCTAACTACACTGGAAATGAAAATGGTAATACCTCTGCATCCAGCTCACTGCCGAAAAGTACCGCAAAATCTGAAACTTGGGTTAAGAAAGGATCTTTTGAAATGCCATTGTTTACACATTTGACAATGTACATGTACAAATGAAACAATTTGGACTTGTTGCAACCATCTCTTCCAGATAAGATCCATTCTCCCTGAAGACAAAAAGAGTTTCAGCATGTATGTGATAGATCAAAAATCAACTTATGACATGGAATCCTCAACTTATTTTCAAAAATCAACTTATGACATGGAATCCTCAACTTATTAGCATCAAATGAGCCGTGACAAACGTTGCACCTAGACATTTTCTTTTCATTACTTTTCCTTTGTAATAGACAAAACTAATGCTATATTTTATTTTATTTTACTTTAGAAAAACACAATGCTGTGATTTCATAATATACATCCCAATGTTCCTATAAGAACATTCAACCAAACTAACATATGAAAATTTTATTTTGAAAAAAAGTAAAGCTTCATATAGAAAAGTAAATACTTTTTCCAGCAACTGAATCATAAATGAGACTACAGAAGTTAGCAGAAATATAAATCTTAAATTCCAGACTTATATGGTATGTGACAATGCTACATGATTTTTAATACAAGGAAAGTAGATGGAGAAGTTTGATGATCCAAAAGTTGTTCCCATGACATGAAACAATGATTTTCAACTACATTTTCAGGAGAAATGGTGAATAATGGCTATATAAACATCCTTCCCTATGTTCAAATATTTTCTGCAAACGTATTTCAATTTTATAGCCCTAAACCACCAGAGCATTGTAATGCAGAATTTCAAGATCACATTCATACATGTAGTAAGTATTCCAGTCATTAGCATTATTTCTGAATTGTCCATGTTACATGAAACAAAACTAACCAACCTGCAGTATATCAGCAACACCTTCAGGATAGAACTCCCTATGCCTTGCAGTACCAGGAAGTGGTTCTCCTTCATCATTCTGGTCAATCTTCTCTTGTTGTTCCGCACTTCCTTTGTCTGGCAATAGCATGTCAGTAAAAGCTCCCATCTCGTGAAGCTTCTTGCAAGCAGCCAAACAAACAGCCTACACAAGAATCAGATATTAAAACAATACTCGCACATGAAAGCACGGTAAAGCATGCATAATGAACATAACATGATGGCATGCCTGTTGAGCAAGGCGCATTGAACTGCACACAGGACCCTCAAGCTTTTCAAATGGTGCATTACAAGGGAGTTGAAGCTTGCATGAGTATTCAGTGGGACTGCCTGGCTTCTCATGCTTTTCCATTATAAATTCAGGACGAAGTATTGAATACCTGAGTGATGGGGGCAACATGAATTTGCAAAAAAAGTTAGTATTCATCAAGAACAGTATATTGTAAAATCTACTAGGGGAAAGCACAGAACCTGTCACTGGGCAGCTGAGAACAGTAAAAGTGGACGAGTCCAACAGCAGAATTTAAGCTCACGACAGCACCAGTGGACTCCACCTGGTACACTGTACCGGGCACTGCATCCACTGAAATTAGCCTTGATGTATCCTTAAGGTGACTAAGGTCTGTTCTCTCAATCACTTCTTTTCTCAAGGTCTCCTCACTATTCCTAGCATTCCTTAAGAATGCAGCATGAGAGAAATTTCCTCTGGAAATAAAACAAAAATTTCAGGTTTTTCATACCCATTACGAGTTGAAAGGACATTTCTGAAATACACAGATCCATAAAATGTACCTCTCAATCATCAATATGTAGTCTGACCCAGGCTTTCTAGCACGACCCCTTGACTGAATGTATGCCAAGACAGTTTTGGCAAGGTCAAAGCGTATAACAACATTGCATTGCCTAATGTCAAGTCCTTCCTCAGCAACACTAGTGGCCACTAATAATGTAACCTGCCGGACAAAGACAAGCATAGGTTATTTATCTACAAATGAACATTACACTACAGAGCTTGTGATCATTTTGAGTCAGCACGTATAGCATTTAGACATACACGACCATCTCGGAATTTAGCAATTGTCTCTTGCATTTGACATGTCCGCATTTCTTGACTATTGTTGTGCCCAATCAAACTTGCAGACTTAACAAAACTCAGAGATGGAAGCTCCGCAAAAACCTGAAAACTTGGCAAACCATTACACATTATTACTAGGAATTTAGAAAAGGATTGAAACTAGTAAACAATAAGTATTGACATATTCAACCTTAGGAAGAACTAAAGCAGTCACAACTCTCTCAACAAAGATGATTGCACGAAAATCTTCTGTGTGCTGATACTTGAGAAGAATTTTGATCAGTGATTGCACCTTCGGCGTCACTTTTCCATCAGCTACAGCTGCTCCTATAATGATATCCACATGCTCTCCACCAGAGACAACTACACCAAGCAAGCACACCAGCTTATATGATATTTTTTTTATCACAAGCACTGATACTGAATCACATTACAAAAGTAGAATGGTTTAAGGAGAGGCAAAGTTGGTGCACCCAGAGATCCAAGAACTCGTTCAAGTTCACCTGGCTTGTTCTATACAGAACTAATTTTATGATAATTAGGATCTATGAAACCTTTCCTATCCAAATTATCAATCTCAAATCTACTCAAGAAGTCCAACAATAAATCATAAGTTTGACGATAATAGAACAGGTCATCATCTTAAGTTGTTTAATACTACAAGGCCAGAAACAAAACACTAAACTCACCATGACTGTCGAGTAGCTCTCCCTCCTCAACCTCATCGGGATTGGTCCTGCCTTCAACAGTGCTATTTTCAGAGTCTGCAACTTCTGCATCCTTGTTGGACACAGCACCTTCTACTAATTCACATTGTAAGAGAGAGACAACTTTACTCAAGTAGGATTCCTGAAACTTGACATCAAGTTGGTAGTTTGCCCTCTCATCATTTTGCAAGGCTGTCAAGAAAGATTGTGCGACCTATATAATAAATAAAAGCATATCATTCCCCAAATAGTTATATAAATGAGAATGACCAAGACAGAAAAAATAAACCACCTTATTTATAAGCTATGATACCTTATAAGCACACCACTGACCCAGTTCACCAAGAGCATAGTTGACAGCCCTCAACTTTTGTATTAAATTAGCAGCCCCATCACTTTCTGTTCTTTCAGATACACCATAAACTTGGCGCAGCTCTTCCTTGGCCCCAGCATCCCTCGCTCCCATAAATTGCCATTTGCTCCTTCTAGAGCTTGATTGTGCGGCTTTCTCAACAGCCACTTCCATTTGCTTTAATTGTTCATGAAGGGACCATAAGCTTGCAGCTTTGTCATACTCCACCACAATTTCTGAGGGCATAGGTACATGCTTTTCCAGCTCCTTTCGGTCTTTTATTGTACAAACTACCGAGTCTAGTTTACTTTCAAGATTACGAATCTTTATTGCACAATCAACTTGACTTGAAACACCTAAGTAAAACATGAATACATCTATCAAAAAAATTCTCACATTAAAATCACGTGCAAGAAAGAAGTTTCAGGAAACTAATTGAGAAGAAAAATTTTATTATTGCGATCCCCCATCAAAAAAATCAATAACTTCAAAAGAAACATAAATGGAATAAAATAAAATCCCAAGTGACAGATATGAAACAAATACCCTTCAAATTAACAGGAGAAGCAGTCATGCCAAAAACAGATGGTCTCTTCTCCTTAGGCGTAGTATGATAGAATTCAGACATCACTAAAGAATATGGATGTTTCTTTACAGCATGATGACACTCATCCAAAATAAGGAGATTGATTGCTTCCATTTTGATTATGCTGTGCCTCAAAATATTCAACAGAATTTGAGCTGTCATCACTAAAACCTGTAACAATAGCATTGAGAAAATGAAGTAATGAGCAGGCACCATCTGAAGTTACAAAACCAACAACAAGTGTAATGACACATTCTCTATTGCCGAAAAATAAACTTCAAGGAGAATAATGAAAGGCATCACAAATGCGTTCAATATATAACTTCTAAGATACTATGGACAAATGTAAACATAAAAGTTAGAAAAGCAAGCATGCACATGCTTATGTTGACAGGATATTCATATAGTACGCAAACTAAAAACATGTTGACCATCTTATCACAATTAGGACAGCATTATGAGTTACTACCAACAAAACAACAGTTAAATTCAGTAGCAACTAGTAAAAAGGAAATATATAAAAATCACAGATATATTCAAAAACAGGAAAACTATTACTTACAGCAAAGGGGAAACTTCAAAAACTACCTGTTTAGTTTCAAACTCACGCTGCCACCTTTGAGTATCCCAGAAATCTTGCCCCATTTCACCACAATAATGGCCGACTATAAAACCGGTTTGCTCACGAATAACTTCAGCTTGCTGGATTTAGACAAGCACAATGACAACTTCAGTTTTTCTGTCAATTAACACAATCAAAACTCTAAACTCTAAAACAGAACATAACGCAGTTTCCAAATTTATACTACCTGATACACCAGTGGAACTTTAGGAACCAAAAAGACAGAAAGCATTTTCTTGTTTTGCTTTTGCAAATCACTGCAGATACTTCTAATGAGAAGAACAGCAATTAGCGTCTTGCCTGCACCAGTCTCAAGAAAAGCTATTGTATTTTTCTTCTTAGCCTGTTCAAGAACATCCAATTGATACTGACGTGCTTGCTCCTCTGGCATTTTATCCTTAGCCTCTGATTTCTTCTCCACCTTTCCATTGCATTCCTGGTTTTTCCCATTGTCCTCCTTTCCCTCTCTATTATGATCAGCTTCCCAAGACCCTAATCGAAAAACCATACCATTAGGGCCCGAACGATCCCTCTCCCAATAACCCCTTGATTCTCTATCCCTAACATCCCTATCCCTTACCTCTCTCCTACTATTACCATTATAATGTTCCCTTCTCCTGATATGATCCCTATCCCTTCTATCAATTTCATCCGAGTCACGCAGCCTCTTCCTACAAGAAACCCTGTCCTTGTCCAAAGAGCAGTATTGCCCTCTACTTGAATACTGCCTCTCATTCTTGCAACTACTAACCCGAGCTCTTTTGCTGTACCTGTTTTCACTATCAAAATCACGAACCCTTGATGCCTCATGACCATTATTACCATTATTCATATGCACTCCATTCTCCTTTGTCAAATCATTCAACAACTTATCTCCTCCTTTACCATAAGCCAAAAAGCCATTCCCATTATCAAAATTCTCCACCTTTCCTTTTCTATCAACACTATGTTTACCACCATCATTATTTGATGGTAAAATCAAGCCTTCAACTTGATTCTCACCAATAGAGCAATCTTCAATACCATTCTTTAATAAATTACCATTACCATTACTAGGCAAACCACCACCATTCTTTATACTATCAAGAATGTGATCAATCCCTCCGAAAAAATCATTGCTAAGACTATCTTGATTTGAAGTATTATCAACTGAATCTTGAATAACCGAAGTATCAAAATTCACAAACTCATCAATAAGAATGTCCTCACAGGCATCCAACCAGTAAGATGACTGATTAGACTCACCACCACCTACAGTCACTGAAACCCTATTCTCACCCTCCATTTCAAATTAAGAATAATTTCTTGCAATTAAAATAAAATTGACGCCCAATAAACCACCAAAACCACTAAGAACATCAAATCTTGAAAAGGAAATCCATCATCAAAAAGTATAATTATTAAAAAAAAAAACAAAGATAAAATAAATATAAATAAACGATTTTGATTTGTAGAGAGAAATAACTGAGCACGGAAAAAAGAGCGTGAGGGAGTGAGTTTACAGATTAGGGAGGAATAGACCGTACGAAACACGCGAATAGTTCAGGGTGAGAATTTCAATTTATAACCCAAAAAAAAAAAAAAAACAGAAAATCGAAAATCGAAAATCGAAAATAATGGATAAATAATAATAAATAATTAAAAACGAACCACCCCGTAAGCTATCTTTGTGTGTGATTCTTTGAGATTCGACGGTCTATCAACGCCCTACTCTGCCACTCTCTCTCTCTCTGTCTCCTTTCCTTTTAACCCTTGAAGCTATTGTATTGCCTGCTGCTGGGTTTTTTAGTTCTCACTCGGACATAAAGAGAGTGTTTGGGCTTGGCTCTTTGTTTTTTGTTTATTATTTTTTTTTAATTTTAATTTGTTGCTTTTTATTAGACAGAGAGCAGATGCCGGATTAAGGCGGTTTCGTAACAGTTACGCTGCACGCGCTTACCTCTACTAGTAAGAACTGTGGCTTTCAGGAAGCATGACCGTGACAGCGCTGTTACGAAATAATCGTAACTCACTTAATACATTATTACGTGGAGATGTATGATTGGGTTGTCAGATGAGATTTTGGAAACGGTGCTGTCATGGGAAAGGGTAGTTGCTTTCTACTTTTTGTGCAGTGCATTTATAAGCCAAAGTAGAATGGACACGTGTCCAATTAACAGAAGCCAGTCAAGCCACCGCTTTGTGGAAAGGAATCCACTAATGAAACAAATGTCAAAAGTCAATGTGGATTGGACCATCTGAGCCGTTTGATTTTATTCTGGATGAGATTAAAAGGAGGGAATTATTCCCTAGATCATGCTGAATATTTTTATCCTGTGAGATCTTCACCTCCTTCGGGACCCACGAAACAAATGGAGTTAGTGCCCAAGCCAAGTGGTGACTGGTTTCTCTTTTGTGACTCGTGGGTTTTGCACATATAGTGGCTTTGTATAAATATATTATATTCATTATTTCTCATTCAATGCATTTATTAATAAATATTCCATAAATATCTTCTTGATGTTAATACACTTTGTGTAAGAATTGAAATCAAATCTGGGGTGGTTGATATGTGCTTTTGTTGGATTGCTATATTAATTGGAAGCAAAAATAACCCATTAAATTTTGTTATTTTAGCAACAAAAAAAAATTTATCAACCAAATATATTATTTTGGGTTAAAAAACACTCCACACAAAACACATAGCAAATTTCAATCCAATTCACTACACAATCTATTTTTTCCTCATATATTTTCTCTCACATTGACACCATAATTACAAACATTACTTGGAAAGTAATAACTTCAAGTTATTGACCATGCTTTATATTATGCTTAGTGTTAAGTGTGTTTTTTGAGTGGTTTTTTTTTTTAAATGTTTTTTTTATGAGAAAGACTTAGAATGAGTTAATAGATCAAAAAATTGGTCAAAATTTAGTAAAAATGTGTAACTCCTGATGTTGATGGTAGTTTTTTACAACACTCGCCCCAAGGAGAATCAAGGCTCGAGGATCTAAGTCTTTTTTTGCACTACCCAACCAAGCTTGTTAGAAAGGCCCAAGGGCCCAAAAGCAATAGGAAGATTGGAAGAAGGACTCGACCCAGGTATATAATGAGGTGCTCTCCGGATGAGAGTTTTTGTGGATGAAACAATGATGATCTTGACCCGACTATATTGAAGTATGGATTGAGGGTGTTCTGTGTGATTTGGGTACCCCGACCCGAGGAGGTATTATTTATATGGTGTGAATATCCTGACCTGAGGATGGAAGATGAAATTACACCCGACCAAGTTAAAGCAGCATGACGTATGTCATACCTAAAAGGGAGTGCCTCTAGAAGATTAATTATGAAAATAGTAAAGCAACGAATCACATGAAGCTATGAGTCATATTAGTCGTCGCAGGCCGCCATAGGCGGGTGCAGTGGCATAGCGACTGACTTACAAGTTGTCAGAAAATGTGGTGGATGCAAGATGACATCAGGGTCGATTATGAGGGGCAATGATGATTAAGTGATGGAAGATGACATCAGGGTCGGTTTTAAAAGGGTCGACGTCATTTTAGAAGAGATTCAATTTTCGAATTCTGATTTCTGATTATTGTAATTTGAGAGCAAGAGTATCAAAAGAAGTTGGTGATAGAGAGAGAAAGTGTGTTGTGTACCCGACCATATAGTTAGAAGTAGATCGGGCTACCTTTACCCGAGGAGATATTTCCGTTGTAATATTGCAATTCCCAAGTTAGACGCTCGGGTCGGTAATTACCTCGAGGTCAATAAAATCATTCTCCTTTCTCCCATGGACATAGGTGTTAGGGTTGGTGCTCGGAGTGCCAATCCGGATCGTTTTTATGTCCGATTCATGAATACGAACAATGTATTTTTCCATAATATTACTTATTTAATGATAACATCTCTTGTCTTTTATATACATATTCGATCTAGTTACGATTAGATATCTAATTATGATTAGATTGAAACTAAATCTGATTTAGTAATACGTGTATATTAGACAAAGACCCTAGGATTTACAATGTAGTGCGCAGTTACAACGTAGTTTGTAATTGACATTGAGAAGCGTCACTATAAGTTGTATATCTTTAAATAAAGTTCCTGGTCAATATTTACTAACACGGGTCGGTTAGTAAAATCCGATGAGACCAGTACATGTCGTATATCGTGACTTGGTCTGATGGTTTATCCCAATGAACTATGAGTCTCGAGAGACTCGTATAGACATGTAGGTATTTCTTTGATAAACACTGAATGACGCACTGAATATTTCCTAATAGATGGTACACCAACGTCAATATGAATCTTCTCGAGTTGAGCGAGCATAGTGGTCATTTGACTTGAGATACCACAGTGGATATATGCGTTATCCTCCACACTTTGATGGCAGTCACGTCACCGATCTATTTAGATCAGACATCCGTCTGTTCGTTGGGTGTAGACTGATGCTCATGATATCCAGTGCGTATCAAGATAGAATCCGCCAGTCGTGTGTATAGGGCATAGGTATCCTACACGTGTTTGCGATCTAGTAAATCCATGACTGTGGTATAACTTCAGAAGCAAGTTTCGAATGTTATTTTGAGATTGTAAATTTGAAAGTCGACTATATTATACCATAAGAATTTGAAGTTCTTATCTATATCCCAAGTATAATATGGATAGTCTGTGACGGAGGGATTATAAGTATGCAATGACCTCGACTTGCATAATTTAGCGAGATTATCTGTGGTCATCATAATTTACAAGTGGGTGAATTATGGACACGAAATTGGATTTCGTGACGAATAAACCTAAACTTAGAGAGTCCCACAATATGAAGTGTACTTGTTGAGCACTTGGGCAACGCGTTATGAATAATACATATTATTCATAATACTTCATCAGATTAAATGAGTTAATTCGAATCGTTTAAACGATTAAACGAAAACACATGCATAAGAGAATTTTTGGTCAATTAGTAATTATTGTGTATTGGTATTTGATACATAATTTGATTAGATACACATTAATTAATTGTCAAATGAGACTTTGACACATGTCATTAATATATGTATTTGTTATTTAATGTAAATAAAAATACATATATAATAATAATTATATTAATTAATTATTTAGATATTTAAATGTTAAATATTTGAATAATTAAATAATATTCATAGTACATAAATGTTATGCAATATGTTTAATTATTATTGATACATGTGGCATGTTGTAAATTAAGCTTAATGTGTGCAAATTTGATTTGCTAACATGAAGTTTACTTTTAATTTATTGAAATTAAATTACAAAATGACCAAAATGCCCCCACTAGGTCGGTCAAGCTTGCTTTAAATTAGAAAATTTTCTTTTCTTATTTATTCAAGCTCCCATAGCCGATTCTTCCTCTACCAAAAGCTCTCAAATATTGCTTGATGATTTAAGATGAGAAATGAAGAAAATCAAGAAAAATGCTTAAGGAATTAGGAGGATTAAAGGTAATTCTATATATCCCTAAGCTTAGAAAGCATGTTTCTTATTTCTTGATGATCTAGTGAGATTTTAGGGTTTCTTCGTTTCTTAAGAATTTGGGCCTTTTTGATTTGGAGGATGGAATTGAAGGCTTGGTGCATGTGTGAAGTGATATTGAATGATATTATTGTAAAATTTATTCAATTTGATCATTTGATGATATGTTGTCATTCTAGAGTGTTATGACCACTCTTGTAATGCCTAGAATTATTCTTGGGGTGCTTCATTGGTAGTGCCTTGAATTGGTGTAAAGATTAATATGATTAATGTTGATAAAATTGGGTTTAAGCATGAAAAATGGACTGTTTTTACATCCGGATCAGATCTAGAAAATCTGATATTATGGTGATTAAAAATATGATGTTTAAATGTATTGGATGTGTTTTGGGTGTTGGAATAATTGCCGGAAACTATTTCGGAGATGAAATATGAGAAAACGGTGAAAAACGGCGTTACCGGGTGACTTTTGAGCCAATCGGGTGATGGCTGCCCAAACATTGAATTGGTCACTATTTAGGCATCCCATGAACTACCCCATTACTGTTGGGGCTGACCTGAGCAGCCCTCATGTGCATTGGGTGGTCGGTTCGGTCAAAAACGTATTTTATGTCATTTTACGGAAAAATATTTTTCATAAAAGTTTCGTGATGTTTCTTAACTATTTATGTCATTATTTGATATCGAATAAATATGTTTAGGTGAAATATGAATGAATTATTCATATTGGATATTGAATAATTCTTTCGGTAATTAAAAAGTTTTAAAATTACGATTTCACCCGAACCGCGAGCTTCCGCGCCAAAACTTTAACAATAGGTTGGAGCCACTTTCCGGGGAACCATGTTAAACATTGACTATGTGTGATTGTTTGTCTCTTACAAGTTTGTGCGGTTCCCACAACCAAACAAATTCACTAGTCGGTGAAGGTTTGTTCGAGGGATAATTCTCAATATTTCCCTTGAAACGAAAAATAACTGTCAACATCTGGCGTTGTCTATGGGGATAAGGTAAAAAAAAAAAACACAATAAGACGATGATATGAGATGGTGTATGGATGCTTTGGAAGCATAAACATAATATGTTTGTGATTGAATCAAAATATTTATGTTGGACGTAAATATAAAATTAGAGTTTACAACTCTGGATAATAGCTTGGAGCTATGGCTACCATTCTAGAATCACTTGACGACCTTTGAGTGACCTAGAATTGTTCATGACTCATTTCATTGTGAGATTCTATTTTGGTTTGTGTTTTGATTCAAAGAAATATATATATATATATATATATATATATATATATATATATATTTGTTAAAGTTGGTTTTGAAATTAAAATTATTTTGGGTGATTTTTAAAAGTGTTTAAGGTTTTAAGAAATTAAAAAAAATGGTAAAAGGCCGAGAGGGCTGTGTTGCAGTGCAACAAAAGCATGCGTGGAATGCTGCTTGCGAGCATGCATACGCGCGGCCCGGGTGATGCGCGCCTTCTCTGATTTTACCCCGATTTGATTTTTCCGGACTTCGATTTATCCCCAGTGTTTCCCTATACACTCGTTATGAAATATAATATTTCATTAAATTATCTAAAAAATACACTCATGCTTGATATCTATGGGTTAGACCTACTTCCGCTGCTCGGGGTACTAATCTGACCCTAGGGGTCTCACATTCTTCCCAACAGATGGGTGTATTCGCAGAGAGTTTGGTTAAGTGCTTAGCAGCGACGACACATGTCAGGTTCAAATGATTTGAATAGATCAGACTTCTTAGATTACAGCCATTGGGGAAGTTTTGAGTGAAGCATTAGGTCATCAGATTTTGAGAATTAAGTTGATGGGGTCATTTCGCCTTCCATATCAGAGTAAGATAACAGATTGAAGAATTAGGATGATCAGGTCATTTTGTCTTTTATGTTTGTGAAAGGGCCATCGTCGGGTCAGTTGTGGGGATTAGAACCCTTAATTGATCGGGGTCATTAGTAGATTTGTGTTTACATTTGCAAATGAAAAATTTTCTAAGTGTTTAAAAGAAAAGGTGTCATTGATCGGGATTTTGCTCTATGTATGTGTAGGCATTGCATTTTCGCATGTGAAACCCGATGATGAGTCTCAGTTGGAGGCACTACCTTTTTAGCTAAGGATATTACGGGAAACGGAGGTCGGAAGGGGAAATTCAGAATAAGTACGTCATCAAGTTCATTTCACAAGTTCATTGTCTTCGTTGGTGCTGCGTTCGTTACTTCGTTCGAACGTCAGGCAGATTGCGGACGTTCGTGCCGCGTTCGAATGGGCGTTCGAACAGAGTCGGTATTTCTGGTTTTGCTGCTAGCCTCGCACCCCAGCCCAATTAGCCCCCCAAAGCCCATAAAACACATCCCAATTTAATTAAATTAAATATTAAATATTAAATAAAATATTTAAACCATTTACCAATTAAAAAATATTGTTTTCCTAAACCAACACAAATTAAATATTCAAACTTCCTAATCTAGCCAAGATTTGTCCCCTCTCAATCTTTGACTTTCCTTGCTCAACACCAAATCAAATCCTCATTTTAATGCCAAATCCCTTCCTTGTGAGACAAGGTGAAGCCCTAACCCTTCTCTATATAAACAACCTCTCACCAAGACATGCACTCCTCTAGCTCATACATTACTCACACGCAAGTCACAGCAAGAAACCTTAAGACATCACACGCCAATCACAAGAAAGATAGCAAATCATTCCCTTCATCCTTACCCTCACATCACTGAAAATACAATAGCCATTCACACCCCCTACAACCACCAAAACAACCCCTAATCACCACCGAAAACCAGCCCCATAAACCTCCACACATCACCGAAAATCACACCAAACACAGCAGCCCAAAATCACCTTAAAACAGCGGTAAACTACGTCAAAAACAGTAGCCTAAAACACCAAAAACATGACCTGAAATAGTAAGCAGAAAATACAGAGGAAACGGCAGCAAAACCACAAGGAAACAGCAGTAAAACAGAGTCGAAACAGTAGCTTGAGCGGCAAAACAGCGAAGGAAAAGGCAAACCAGTGAACCAGAAAAGTTGCGGAGCTTTACCCCTTCCGATCTTCGTGAAACGCGAGTCCGAGAGACGGATTAAAAGGTTAGACCTGAGGGTACTTTTCACACTCATCTTTATGTGATTTTTGTTACTTATTTTGATTGTATTTTACTTATTTGTTGGATCTTGTTTGTGTATGATGTGTGTTGTGGGTATTGGATGAATAAAAGAGTGTCGTCTCTCGTGGTATATAGGATGGAAACCCAGACATAAATTCCGTAGCCGAATCCGAATGGACGGTAGTGCGGTCTGTACTTGGGATACAACTCCACGTACCACTTGAGTAAACGGCACCTTCTCTTGTTTCATGTTGCTTTGATTTATTTATTTATTTTTCGTCACTCGAATTCTGCATGTTGCTTATGTATGCATGATTCAATCGAGCGCATGGGCTTAGTAAGTGGAATGAAAGATCCCCTATGGGGAAGGGTTAAAGCCTTTTACCACGATGCTTCGCCGCGCCGGTTGATGTGTGTTCGGTTGAATGCAAGACACGTTCAATCGGGCATACTAGTTTGATATTATTGCTTTCAATTCTATGTATGCATGATTCAATCGAGCGCATGGGCTTAGTAAGTGGAATGAAAGATCCCCTACGGGGAGGGGTTAAAGCCCTTTACCACAATGCTTTGCCGCACCGGTCGATGTGTGTTCGTTTGAATACAAGATACGTTCAATCGGGCATGCTAAGTTTGATATTATAGCTTTTAATTCTATGTATGCATGATTCAATCGAGCGCATGGGCTTAGTAAGTGGAATGAAAGATCCCCTACGGGGAGAGGTTAAAGCCCTCTACCACGATGCTTTGCCGCGCCGATTGATGTGTGTTCGGTTGAATGCAAGATACGTTCAATCGGACATGCTGAGCTTGACATTGTTGTCTTTATTCTTTGTGTTACATGCATCAGGTCTGGCTCCGTTCGAACGCGATCTCGAACGCTACACGAACGCGAACCTTCTGTTTATCGTTCGAACACATTTTCAAACGCTACGCGAACGCACACGCACTTCCTTAGTCTCATCATGCATCAGGTCTGGTTCCGTTCGAACGCGTTCTCGAACGCTACACGAACGCGAACCTTATATTTACCGTTCGAATGCGTTCTCGAACGCTACGTGAACGCACACGCATTTTCTTAGTCTTATCATGCATCGGGTTTGGTTCCGTTCAAACGCGTTATCAAACGCCATACGAACGCTAACCTTCTGTTTACCGTTCGAACGCGTTTACGAACGCTACATGAACGCGAACACACTGAACTGAGACATATTCATCACATGCCATATATAATTGTTTCTTAGGTGATTTTTTTATGAAACCCCATATAGTCATTCTTATCTTTGTGCACATCGTAATGAAAAGCATGTTTATTCCATTGGTTGCGTCATCTACCTTAGTCTTGATTTAACGCATTACGATTCATATACCTATGTCATGATGACTTCGGAGTATTATTTCTTGTGGTATATCGGATGGAAACCCAGACATAAATTCCGTAGCCGATTCCGAATGGACGGTAGTGCGGTCTGTACTTGGGATACAATTCCACGTATCACTTGGAAAAGTGCTCACATGCATGCTTGTATGGTTAGTATGTATGCTTGCGTTTTCCGTGAACATGATATGTTAAATGAAGTTGTATGTTCGTTGTTACTTTGAGGTATTTTCAAGCATGCAATCTTAGATGTGAAATGTATATGTAAGTTTCATTTTGTACATGTGAATTTAGAAGCATGATACTCTTGGAAATAAGTGCTACTTAAGCCTAATTAAATTATTACATAAATCCTTTCATCACAAGTGGCATGAGTAAGGGACCATTTCGAACCCAACGGTTTGAGGTCTTCCCTTGCGAGGGGTGAGTGCGGCCTTAAATCTCATTTTCCCGGTTCACACCGGGTGGCGACTCCATTATTCTCCGGTTTAGTCCCCCGTGGCTACTCCGTACTCCCGATCGGGCCGCGAGCCTGGGACAGCATGCGTCGCCCAGATTCCTGTGTTCCCACAGTATGCATCGAGATATGTATAGTAAAAACAAATATATAAAGAAAGTACCATTTTTTTTTTTATTAATTTCTACTAAGTTATTCTAGAGTGTTTCCTCCATCGGGAGCCCTACTAGAGTAGAGGTCGGTTACAATATCAGGGGGAACAAGAGCTTCATTAGGCACATGCAGCTATGTAGCATCTGTAGGAGGAGGAGGCACAGGTAAAACTTGAGCATCTTTTGTTGGATGAGGCACAACTAACTTGGGGATCGGGTCCTGAATTAATGGGAATGCCCCAGAGACCTCCATAACACCGTCCTCCCCATTTGAAATCTTGAGCAGTTGATGAGGCTTGCTCAAGTCTAGGCCTGGGAATTTTTTGGCGATTAGGTCCACTAACTTCTCAAAACCCTCTATTAGAGAGTCGATGCGACGCGCTATTAAGTTTAGGTCTGGAGAGAGGCCAACTCAACTTTGACAGAGGTCGGCTCCTCAGCAACTGCCAACTGTACTTGCAGCCCCTTCACTTTAATGGCTTGAGAAGCCGACTCAGCTCGGGACTTATCATGTTCTTTCTCCATGACATCATTTTCCTTGTGTATTGATTCAACCTCGACCCTATTCTTGACCAAGGCCTTTTCAAAATCCTGCTCTTTATGGGTAAGCTTCGATTATAGCATCTGAGCTTGACCTTTTTCTTCCACTATTGTGGTCAATAAGTCCATGTTCGTGGTCATCACATAAGCCAATTGCACAAAAGAAAAATTAGGTCAGTCTATGTATTTAATTGATATATCAAATCCGTAATTGTTCAATTCATCTAACTTAAGAAGCAACTAAGGTTTAATAATTTGTTGCATCATAAACTATTAAACTTTAGGAAGAAAACACGACTAAATTAAATACAATTGCTTATGTATGTGTTGTTTAGCTTCATCGATCTCTCTAATTCTTAAGGTTGCCACTAGATTAAACCTTAGCGCTTGTCTTGGGTTGTTTAGTAGTTAGGGTTAATTAGATTGCTTGTTTTCTAATTAACTACGAATTAGGAGAGATAGGAAAATAATTCCAATGGTGAATATTCAAAATATGGATTGATATATTTTTACAATAATGATCAGTTGTAAAATTCCAATGGTGGATGTTGACTTATACCAAGGATTTTTCTCTTTTTGATTGACTTTAATACTTTGATTTAAATTTTTCTATAGTTGTGTTTATTAAAATTATTTACATTAATTTCCAAATCCCCCAATATTTTTTATTCACGTGGCATAAATTAGACTAGATACTTCTTGTGGGAACGATCTTTACTTGCACTACTATATATATTTTTACGAGTTTAAGTTTTATTTTTGGTTGCTACGACAACCCACCAAATTTTGGCGCCGTTGTAAGGGAGGTATTTCTAGTTGATTTTTGTGCTTCTTCTGACTCTTATTCCATTCTTGTTCTTCTAATTTTTTTTTTACTGTTTCAATTTCGGTAGCATTTCGATTTCGGCAATTTTTATTTACTTTACCTTAGTATAGAGCCTTTACTTAACTTTCATTACTCTATTTTTTTTCTTGTTTTACTTTTCACATATTATTAGAGTTTCTTTGATTGTTTATGACTGTAGCTTGATCTTCCAATCAAGACATTTTACAGTGTGACCCGGAATTAGAGAAGTTTGCACAAGTTAAAGAAGGAAGCTCGGAGAAATTCCGAAAAGAACGATACAACCCCTAAATCTTTATTTGCTAGCGATTCCAATCTAGAAGAAGTCATGGCTGGAAATCAAACTTTGAAAGAACTTGCCACCCTAGATTTGAATCAACAACCCTTATGCATAAAATTTCCTAATTTAGATGCTAATATTTCTTTTGAATTATAATTTGGACTAATACATCTTTTGCCCGCTGTGGGAACACAGAAAATGGGCGACGCATGCTGTCCCGGGCTCGCGGCCCGGTTGGGAGTACGGAGTAGCCCGCTGGGGACTAAACCGGAGAATGATGGAGTCGCCACCCGGTGTGAACCAGGAAAATGAGATTTAAGGCCCCACTCACCCCTCGCAAGGGAAGACCTCAAACCGTTGGGTTCGGAATGGTCCCTTACTTATGTCACTTGTAATGAAAGGATTTGTGCAATAATTTAGTCAAACCTAAGTAACACTTATTTCCAAGAATAATTATGCTTCTAAGTTCACATGCATGAAAGTAATCATCATAACGGCAAACATGCAATAGCACACGGCAATCTCATGAACATGCTTCGATCATATAATGCGGAAAACAAAGAACAACCTAAACATAATGCAAATTCCAAACGTAAAGTAAATGACTAATCATGCTTGAAAATGAACAATTAAATAGGCTGAATCATGCTTGAATACCATCTCATGAACGCATCAAACAGATAAACGCAGGGATACAAATAATATGATTGATTACATGATATAAGAGAAATTCCCTAAGAAACGATTATGCATGTCATGTGATGAAAATGACTCAGTTCAGTGTATTCGCGTTCGTGTAGCGTTTGTAAACGTGTTCGAACGGTAAACAGAAGGTTCACGTTCGTATAGTATTTGATAACGCGTTCGAACGGTATCGGACCTGATGAAACAAATGCATGCGCGTTCGAGTAGCGTTTGTAAAACGCGTTCGAACGGGAAACAAAAGGTTCGCGTTCGTATAGCGTTCAAGAACGCATTCGAACGGAGCCGGACCTGATGAAACAAATGCATGCGCGTTCGAGTAGCGTTTGTAAAACGCGTTCGAACGGGAAACAGAAGGTTCGCGTTCGTATAGCGTTTAAGAACGTGTTCGAACGGAACCAGACCTGATGCAACAAAACACATACTTATACACAAATGCAATGTAGGACTTCACATATCCGATTGAACTCATTCCCATTCAACCGAATATACATCAACCGGCGCGACAAAGCATCGTGGTAAAGGATTTTAACCCCTCAAAATAGGGAACCTTTAATCCAACTTGCTAAGCCCATGCGCTCGATCACATCATGTATGTAAAAGTAAAGACAATCATATCGGACTCCGTATATCCGATTGAACACATCTTACATTCAACCGAATATACATCAATCGGCGCGGCAAAGCATCGTGGTAAAGGATTTTAACCCCTCAGAATAGGGGACCTTTAATCCACCTTACTAAGCCCATGCGCTCGATCACGTCATACATATAAACAATAAAAAAACAATAATATCGGACTTCGTATACCCGATTAAACACATCTTACATTCAACCGAGTATACATCAATCGGCGCGGCAAAGCATCGTGATAAAGGATTTTAACCCCTCAAAATAGGGGACCTTTAGTCCAACTTACTAAGCCCATGCGCTCGATCATATCATTACATAAACAAATAACATGCTGAATTTAAATGACGAATAATAAATAAATCAAAGCAACATAAAACAAAAGAATGTGTCGTTTACTCAAGCGATACGTGGAGTTGTATCCCGAGTACAGATCATACTACCGTCCATTCAGAATCAGCTATGAAATTTATGTCCGGGTTTCCATCCGATATACCGCGAGAGTTGACATATCTTTCATTTTATTCCAAGGCCATAACATACAATATTATGTAATACGTGCATATTTATCTACTCAAGGGCTACAACATGCATTTTAACATAATAATCATGCGAACAATACTCAATAAATAATAAAAATAAAACTGAAAACGAGTGTGAAAAAATACCCTCAGGTCTAACCTTTTTTGCCGACTTTCGGATTTGCGTTTCACGGAGATCGGAAGGGTTAAAGCTCCTCAACTTCTCCGGTTCACTGGTTTAGCGTCTTAACTCATTGTTTTGCTGTTTTGCTTGCTGTTTGACCTCCGTTTTACTGCTGTTTCCTCTGTATTTTCTGCTTACTATTTCAGGTCTTCAAAGCTACTATTTTTGCGTTTTTTTAGGGGGTCTAAGGGCTGTGTGTTTCGGTTGTTTAAGGAGGCTTAGAGTGCAGTTTTTTATGTTACTGTTTTAAGGATTTTATGGACTGTTTTAGGGGTGCAGGGCTGCTGTTTATGCGTGTAAAAGGGCTGTTGTTTGGGGCGTTTTTACTAACTGTTTTGGGCGTGGATGGTTGTTGTTTTGGGGGTAATTTTTTTGTGTATGGAGGAGGGAAGAGATGAAGAGAAATCTTGTGGTTATTTTTGTGATTTGCGTGAAATGTCAAGGATTTCTTGTTGTGATTTTCATGTGAGTTGTCTATTGTGAAGGGACGGCATGTCTTGGTTAGGGGTTGTTTATATAGAGAAGGGCTAGGGTTTCTCCTTGTCTCACAAGGAAGGGATTTTGGCATTAAAGAGAGATATGATTTGGTGTTAGACAAGGAAATCAAGGGATTTGATGAGGGACAAATTTTGGTGAATTGGGAAGGTTGAATATTTGATTGGCTTGGTTTAGGAATACAATTTGTTAGATTAGGAAGTCAATATTTTTTAATTGGTGTGATTGATTTTAATTAGGCATAATATTTCTTTAATTTAGTATATAATATTTTAAGTTAGGAAGTTACAATATTTTAATTTGGTATAATTATATTTTATGTCTTATTTAATTTGGTATATCAATTAATTAATATTTTATTTAGTTAATGTTTAATTTAATTAATATTTGATTTAATTTGGATGTAATTTAGGGTGATATGGGCGTGTGGGCCTCTCTTGGTGGGCTAGGTGTTGTGTTGGTTTGGTGAGTGGGCTTAGGTGGGTGGCAAGAGTTGTGGGCCAAGGTTAAAATATTTGCGGGTTTTTTTTTGGGCCAAAGGTGCTCTAAACGGAGGTCCAACAAGTGAGCTTGACGCTAAACAAGTGAATAAGGATCTAACAAAATACCGATTCCCTTCTGACGACCGTTTCCCGTAATATCCTTAACTAAAAAGGTAGTGCCTCCAACTGAGACTCATCATCGGGTTTCACATGCAAAAATGCAATGCCTACACCCGCTATTCATGGCCTTACATGTGAAGATCATCACAAGCACCTGAAGGAGTTTCATGTGATATGTATGAGTATGAAACCTATAGAGGTGACTGAAAGAGCAAATCAAATTAAGAGCCTTTCCATTTTCTTTGAAAGATTCGGCTAAATATTGACTCTACTATCTACCATCCGAAATTATTATCATATGGAACGAGATGAAGATGGTATTTTTGGAAAAACATTTCCTAACTCCAAGAGCGGCCAATATTCCAAAAGATATTTGTGGTATAAGGAAGAACAACAAAGAGTCCTTATATAAATACTGAACATTTCAAGAAATTATATGCAAGCTACCCTCACCATCAAATTATTGATCAACTACCGATCCAGTACTTTTATGAAGGACTTATACTCGCTAATAGGAGTATGATTGATTCTGCTAGTGGAGGAGTCCTGGTGGATAAAACTTTAGATGCCGCGGGAACTTGATTGCAAATATGGATGCCAATTCGCAATAATTTGACACTAGGCTTGACCTTCCATCTAAGAATGTTAATGAGGTAAATATTTCATCCTTTGAACAAAAAATTGCGAGTCTAACTACTTTTGTTCGTCAAATGGCTTAGGTAATATGCAAACAACCCATGTTTGTGGGCTTTGTTCGGTAGTGGGACATTCGACTGATATGTACCCAACTCTTCAAGAAGAGCCCATTAAGCAAGTAAATATGGAGGGTGGTTTTCCTGGACAACTGCAAAGGAAATTTGATCCCCACTCTAACACGTATAATCCGGGATGGAGAGATCACCCCAATTTTAGTTATGGAAATCCACAAGTAAATCAGACTGTAGCTCAAAATCGGCCAGGTTTTCAGCAATATAAGCAACCATATCCTCATAGACAACAACCGATATATGTTGAAAATACTTGTCAAATGAGCATATAAAATTTTTAGGTGCTACCTCCAATAAACTATAGAACTGAATATTATAAAATTTTCACTTACAACCCATATTCATATGTCACCGTATATGTTGAAAATACTTGTCAAATGAGCATATAAAGATGAAATTTAATCAATATTATGAAGAATTTGCAAATTTAAATAATTCAAAAGGAAATAAGTAAAAAATAACTTGTTACGAATTAGACTGAGATACGTCTCAGGAGCGGAAACGCCGTACACAGCTATCTCCGAACACCAATTCCACTTGGTTAGTCAAAAATTTGTTGTTAGTTTGTGTGTAGTTTAAAACACAAAATAAAATAAAATCAAAACATTTTATTTTTTATTTATTTTTTCTTACACACAAATAACAACAAAGCAAAAACAAAAACACAACAATGAAACATAAAAAAAAACTAACTAGTCAACTATCCCCCCAACCAAATTGAGACATTGTCCTCAATGTCTAAATAAGCAGAAACATAGTTTAGAAGACATCACTTGGTTAGTGTGGAATCGAAAAATGAATCTATGACACTTCTAAAAAGAAAATTACAAGTTAAGATCAAAGTCCAGTTTACGTTTTTTGCGACGATCATTATCAGACCAGTTTAACTTGGAAAGAATAGGGTCGATTTTTGGTTCATAAGCTAAGAGTTGGTCAATTAAATTATTATCTTTTCTTGCAGTTAGGAAGATATTTTTTACTGGTTTTTGAAATAAACCCATTTCTTCTGGCATCTTCAAAAAATACAAAAATAAAATCGAAAAATCCATCAACATTAAACAGTCTCATAGGTTTTTGGTGAATGTTCATGTTCACACATGACACCACTGAGAATATTTCTTCCATCATGCCCAACCCACCTGCCAAAGCAATAAAAGCATTAACATGATTAATAATTTCAGTGAGTCTTTCAGACATACATGAGACAATACATTCTTCTCCATTTGATTTTCCGATGAGGTTTCTGTCTGCCAAAGGTTTTGGAATGATCCCCAAAACTTGACTGCCACTATCTTGTACGGCCTTTGAAACATATCTCATCAATCTAAGATTGCCACCGCCATATACTAAGTGTATATTTCTTTCTGCCATAACTCTACCCAATTATTTTGTAGCTTCAATAAATTCTAGTTTAGTTCCAGAGCTAGTTCCACAAAACACACAGATGTTAGTGACTCGTCTTCTTGAAGTTGTCTCCATTTTTGTTATCTCTCTTATCTGGATGTGTTAAAGTGAGAAATGACGAGCTGAATTTATAGATCCTGGAAAAGGATGAGTAATAAATGCACTAGTACCTGCAAAATGATAATTGTAAAATGAACAATAAAATATATCATGAAAGTAAAAAAGTTTAGATACCGTCGGCGAAAATTAAATAAAGGAAATCAAAACAGTAAATTAAAGTAAATCAAAACAATAATTGAAACAATATGTATAGATAGTTGTGATTGTGGCTCACAACTTCCTCTGGTTTTACGTCCAGTAACAACTTGAACGCCCTCTATGGGTCGAGGATATGCTTTCCATCCAATTTTCTTATAAATTGACAAACAGAGTCTTTTAAAGTCAGATTCCCGAGACTATATTGTTGTCTTTCTTTTTGAAATTGTGTATGAAAATTACGAGTTATTTTATGAATATGTTCATTAAGATGCGTCTCAATAGTTATAGACTCCTTACTCAAGCCATCTCTAATGAATTAAATTTTGTCTTCATAATTTTCAGACACCATTATTAAAGAATGATAACGAGTGTTGCTTCCAGAGTGCATTTTTATAACAAATACCTAATTATTTAGCTATCTTTTTCTTAGCATATGTGCTTTTCTCTAAACTAGGTATGTCAGAGATGAGTGAATCAAGAATTGTAAATACTCTTGTTTTAACCATTTTTTTCTTGTGAAGGTTTAACCATTTTTTAGATGGTCGATGTATCCTAACATTTCCTTTGAAATGTATTCTGCATGTTCGTTTTAAGGGTTTGATTCCTTTTTTACCTTTTAAAGTCCATCCAATTCCTTGTTTATGTTCTTTTAAAGCAAACAACTTAACTTTTTTATCAAAAGAAGAAATTACCGTAGGGTAAGTTTGTTTATGTCTAAGAATTGTATTGTCCAATTCGTCAAACAAAGTCTTCAATTCCAAGTTGGGTGCTTTTTCATGTTTCTCGTTTTCCAGCAGTCCAAATTTCTCAAAATTTTGGTCTCATTCACCGTCTTCCAATACCTGTGTAAAATCATACAAAAATTTATTAGGAGTATCCGAATCTAATTGCGTACTTGATTCAAGAAAAGTATCTGTATAAATTTCCGTAGGATCAGATAAACTCCCATGAAAATATTCCTCCACAATTGGTTTAATTAAGTCCATGCTCTCGTCTTCATTGTCCTCATCATATGGTTGTTTGTACATATTAAAAACATTAAGCTCCAGTGTCATATTGCCAAATGAAAAATTCATGATTCCATTCCTATAATTAATTAAAGCGTTAGCTGTTGCTAAAAATGGATAACCAAGTGTTATAAGAACTGTCTTAATATTGTCTGCTACAGGTTGTGTTTCCATGACAATAGAATCCACATGATATATGAATTTATCAACTTATATTAACATATCTTCTACAATTCCTTTTGGCACTTTAACTAATCTATCGGCAAGTAAAAGAGTAGTTGAAGTTGGTTTTAACTCGCCAATATTAAGTTGTTAGTAAACCGAAAATAGAAGCAAATTTACACGGGCTCCAAGGTCAAGCAAAACATGTTCAATTTTTTTTTATCTCCAATAATACATGAAATAGTCAGACAACCAGGGTCTATATTTTTTAATGTATTATTGGCTGAGAGAATAGAACATACTTGTTCGGCTAGAAATATTTTCTTTCTTACCAGATATTTTCTTTTAACAGTGCACAAATCTTTCAGAAATTTGGCATATGACGGTATATGTTGGATGACATCTAACAAAGGAATATTGACTTTTACCTGTTTGAATATTTCATAAATTTCTGGGGAATGGTTCAATTTCTTTGTTTTTAATACCTGAGGAAATATAGGTGCATGTGACAAATCGTTATCATCAACGATAGGTACTGGTTCATTAACTTTTTCCTTACCTTCTGAATTTGATTTATTTTCAATTTCCTAAAGTTCAAAATTAGGTTTGTGGATGACCTTACCATTGCGAAGAGTACTAACAGATTTGACTTGGTCAATGTGTTAACTATCAGAACTACCATCGTTAGAGTTTTGATGACTCTTGGGATGGGGCTGTGGTTGTGCAGGAAACTCACATTTCTCATGAATTATTAATGCATATGTGATTTTGGAAAAAATATATTTCAAATCAATCAATGTTTGCACATGTTGGTTATTGATGGCTTCTTATTTCTTAATGAATGTATACAAGATATCCTTAAGTGTTTTCCTAGGTGGCGGGACATATGGTGCATAATTTTGGGAATTTCGGAAATTCTGGTATACCTATGGAGGTTGTTGTGATGGCTGTGTTTGGTTATCATTCCTCCAACTGAAGTTTGGATGGTTTCTCCAACCAGCATTGTAGGTTTGGAGTATGGGTTTGGATTTGGTCTATTGAAGGTGTTTATGTCACATGCACTTCTTTCTTACCGGATGTTTTCTTTTAACAGTGCACAAGTCTTTCAGAAATTTGGCATAAGACGGTATATGTTGGATGACATCTAATAAAGGAATATTGACCTTTACCTGTTTGAATATTTCATAAATTTCTGGGGAATGGTTCAAATTCTTTGTTTTTAATGCCTGAGGAAATAGAGGTGCATGTGACAAATCATTATCATCAACGATAGGTACTGGTTCATTAACTTTTTCCTTACCTTCTGAATTTGATTTATTTTCAATTTCCTAAAGTTCAAAATTAGGTTTGTGGATGACCTTACCATTGCGAAGAATACTAATATATTTGACTTGGTCAATGTGTTCACTATCAGAACTACCATCGTGAGAGTTTTGATGACTCTTGGGATGGGGCTGTGGTTGTGCAGGAAACTCACATTTCTCATGAATTGTTAATGCATATGTAATTTTGGAAAAAAGTATATTTCAAATCAATCAATGTTTTCACATGTTGGTTATTGATGGCTTCCTATTTCTCAATGCATGTATACCAGGTATCCTTAAGGGTTTTCCTAGGTGGCGGGACATATGGTGCATAATTCTAGGAATTTCGGAAATTCTGGTATACCTATGGAGGTTGTTGTGATGGCTGTGTTTGGTTATCATTCCTCCAACTGAAGTTTGGATGGTTTCTCCAACCAGCATTATAGGTTTGGAGTATGGTTTGGATTTGGTCTATTGAAGGTGTTTATGGAATTAAATTGGTCATGGAGACATTCTTGCAGGGCTGGCAAGGTTGGGCAAACTTGTTGGGGTTGGTGCTCAGAGCTCCAATTCCCGGTTGTATTTCTTTATGAATACTTCTGTAAAACGTTATTATTTTGAATAATACATATGCAGTTTCTATAATATAATCTATCTTTTAATATGGTAAAGACGTAATGACCTTAGAATGACTAGTCATGGTGCTGTTGCAAAAGTGTCACAACTGACATTGAGTAGTATCATGACGTTGTCATTCTCATACAGTTCCTGGTCAATGTTTACACTACTTGGTCAGTAAAGTAAACCCGTTGAGACCGGTACATGTCGTATACTGAAATATATGATTCCAATGGTTTCTCAATGAACCATAAGTCTTGGAGACTAGTATAGACGTGTAGGTGTTTATAGCAGATAAACACTGAACAACTCACCGAAGATTCTTAATGGATGGTACACCAACGTCAATAAGAATCTTATCGGTTTGAGTAGCACTTGTGATTCTTAGACTTGAGATGCCACTGTGGGCACATGAGACATCTTCTACACTTAGATGGCAGTCACGTCACCGATCTATTAAGATCAGACCTTCGCCTGTTCGTTGGGTGTAGATAGATCCTCAGGGTGTCATGTGTGTATCAAGATAGGATATGTCAGTTCTGTGTATCATAGCATAGGTAGTCCATATGATTAGCAATCAGATAAAAACCATGGGCCCGTGGTACAATTTAGAAGTTAGTTCTAAATGTTCTTTTTGAGATTGCTAATAGAATAGTCGACTGGATAATCCCTATAGAGATTTGACGTTTACATCTATATCTCTGGGATTTATCCGGATACCTGTGACGGAGGAATTATACATTTTCCATGACCTCGACCTGTATGATTCAGCGAGTTTATCCGTGATCGTCATAATTTACGGGTGGATAAATTATGGACACGAAATTGGATTTCGTGATGGATATGCCTGAATCTAGAGAGTCTCACTAATGAAATATACTCGTAGAGCACTAGGGCAACAATTATAAATAATGTTGATTATTGATAAAGTCGTTTAAAGGTTAAACGCAAAATACATGTAAAGAGACCCGATAGTCATTTCCTTAATTTTTGTGTATTTGCATTTAATGCTTGATTAATTCAAATACACATTAATTAATTGTCAAATTGAGATATTTGACTAATATTATAAATATATATATGTATTTGATATTTATTGTAAATATAATACATATATTTAATATATTTGTATTTAATTAATTAATTAATTAATTAATTATTAAATATTTAATTAATAATTAAAATATAAATATCTTAAAGTCATGGTATTTTATTAATGGCTTGAGTTGCAATTGTTGACTAACTTTAATTCATTAAATGGTTTGATGATTAAAGTTAACAAGTTGTAAAGCTAATTAAATGAAATAAAAGCAAAAATATATATATATTTTTTACTAGTAAAATTCGGCCAAGGGCTTTATTTGGAAAGTATATATTGTTTTGTTTCATTTAGGGTTTACTAACCTAATACACTTCATACAAAAACTCCATTGAAGAAACAAAAGAAGCTAGAGAGAAAGATAAAGAAAAACAAGCAAAACTTGGAATTTTAGTAAGTTTCTTCAACTTACTATTAGAGAGGAAAATGTTTCTTTTGTTCTAGGCTATATGCTATGGTCTTCTCTTGTTATTATTTTCTTTATTCTTTGTGTTTTTGTTTGATGGAAGTTTGTTGATAAGGTTATGCATGTATAAAATTCAAAAGATGCTTCTAATGAGTTAATAAGCATACTTTTGAAAGTTTAAGAAACTTGTTGCTAATCTAGAGTTGTTGACCCACTCTTAAATGACCTAGATTTGATCTATAGTTATTTCATTGTGTTGAGACTTGATTTGAATGGAAGAAACATGATTGAAGTATTGGATTTTGTTAATTTGGTCTAATTTGTAGAAATTGAAAAATTAGGGTTTTAGACCACTTCCAAATTTAGAGTTTTTCATTTAGATGGTGTATTTGGATGTGTATATGATGCATGTAAAATATTGGGTTGATTGGATTTTGTCTTAATGTGTTTTGAACATTGGAAGTGCAAAATGCACAATTATCCCACCCTTGGAGGCTCTCGGCCTTGGCTAAGTTTTTTGGGTTTTTTGTTGCAAATTGTATTTTGACATTTGGGACATGTTAAACTCATCCTAGAAATGATTTAGAATCATTCAAAATTGTTTTGAACAATTTCGGATTAAAATAAACAAAATGTTATGTTTAAGGGCAATTCGATAAATTCACATAAATTTTGATTTATAGTGTTTTATTTCATAATTTTATTTTTGGATAATAAAATAAATAAGTTTATTTTATTAATCCGAGAAAAAGTTTTGAAATCGGAAAATTCTGATTTTCCACTATTCCGCTGCGTTACCGGATATCCGCAATAAAACCCCTTCAAAACTTGTATGACATGTTCATTTGAATGACAGATTTGAAATGTGACTTCTTGAACTTACTTGACATGATCATTTTTCCTTATTTCTAATGCCTCAACGTTTATAGCTAGAGATGCATATTTAGCAGAAAGTTCATGGTTTTCCCTAAGGTTAAACATACCTCTGCTAGATGGTTGTGGTTTTACAGACGACTTGTTGGACAATTATGACCCATAGTGTCACTATTTGTACAGATCATGGTGTTGTTGTACAAATTAACTATGTGACCAAGGAGATTGCACTCTTATCATTTGTGATTAGATCACCTATATATATAAATAATAAGAGGTCCTTATGATTTATTCCTGGATTGAGAATGATATGAGACAGTATCAATCCACGAAGGATAAATCATTAAATATCCCTAGTCATAGCATTTTCGAGATTGGACATCGATAAATGCGTAAAAGACTAGTATTACACTTGTGCGCGTTGTGAGGGCATAACGACATAGTTTTCATATATTTGGGTATAGGATACTCATGCAACTGTAATAGGAGGTTGTGTTTTATCGATGGTACGGGAAACAGCTTCGCTCTGGATAGACCCCCTCGGAATTCCATTGGTAGTATGACTATATGTCTATGGAAGTCCGAAATCAGGGTAGGTGTATTTGGTCTTAACCTGAGACTTGCACCGCTAATACTTGCGACAATCAATATACTTTGGTTGCGGTCGTTCAGGGCTTTAACAGGTTCTGTGTACGCCTATGCTGGGTATATTGAGAATCGTAGTGTGTTGGGTGTGATGTCAAGACGAAAGTATCACTCCAGTCATATGGAGATGATGGTCACGTAGGATACGGTACTAGTACTCTTAAGTACTGCAGTCATCGGGATAAAATGACAAGGTCATGTTTATCCGATTATAGAGACTAGTTACCAGATATCCGACATGTGCTTCGTACGGGGCATACACAATTCCAGCCCCAGGCCTAGCACGTGATCATCCGATACTGGATCGACATACACAATACTATGTATACTACGCCTGATATAGATCATTTATTCCTGTAAGGATATTTCTGGAGAATTGGGTAGGCATGGCACTTTGCTAGAAGCCAACTTTGTCTTGTAAATCGGTATAAAAGTAGTACTAGGTACTTACGTGTTCGGATAGTCCGACGACCGAATTTACTGCCAACATATCCGGGGATCTCATGGGTCGCTTCCCGAAGATTCACCGATGACGTATGACTCGCACTTCTATTAATCTGGGATTAATTAGAAGAGAGAGAAAGTTAATCTGGGATTAATTGCGGAGATATTTTATCTGGGATAAAATATCAATTTAAAGAGAGATAATGATTAATTTGGAATTAATCGATAAATTAATATATTTGATATATTAAACGAAATTGGATTTCGGCGCGGAATTGAAATTAGATTTTAATTCGGGCGAACGAATTAATTTAGAATTAATTCGTTAGCGACGTGAATAGTAATTATGCTAGGCTTGACTATTTAATTAAATTAGATTTAATTACGTCGCAACGAAAAATTCGTTAATTTGGAATTAGCGAACCCGAGCCCGGGATTATTTGCGAGTGCATTCGCATTTCGAATTCGAGTGCGGCACGCAAGTCAAATCAAGCGTCAAATCGCTAGTTGCATCTAGCATCACATCATTCGTCAATCAAGTGATGGATGTCTTTCACTTTGAGTGATTGACGCCAGTCACTATTCATTGATTGATGGAGTTGATGTGAGTGGTTGGAGCCTTAAAGGCTTGACTTTTGGAAAGAGAAAAATATATAATTAATTTTGGAAATTATTTATGTGTATTAGATACACTTTTTGCCAAAGAAAAACATACAACACTCTTCTCTTTCTTCTTATCTCTCTCAAGCCCATGGAGTGCTTTTTCTCTTCTGTTTTTCAGCTCAAAAACTGTGAGCTAGAGGGAAGCAAAGTGGTGATTTTTGTGGCAAAAATCACAAGAGCTAGCACTCCGAGAGACATGCGAAGGTGATAGGGAAGTCCACCCATGAGACGGGAATCATTTGACGAAGCTTGGAGTTTGGATTCTTGAAGATTGATGGCCGAAAATGGAGCCCAACAGCAGCTCACTGCCGTGAGCAGTAAGGAGGGCATAAATCATTTTTGTTCGTCGTAGCGTCGCTCAACCGATCGATGTGAGTATTCCGCAACTTCATTGATTTGTATTCGCACTTATTTCATGCTTGTTTAATGATCTTGGGACCTTAGCAAACACCAACAATGGTATCTTGAGCAAGGTTGAGCATGAAATTGATTTAGGGCTTAAAATTTGGGTAAATTGAATTTGAGCATGATTTAATGAAATTGGATGAATTAGTATGATTAAATGTGTTTTAATTAAGTGTTGATTGAATCAATTTGATGAAATTGTGTTTGGAACAAATTTCCCCAAATTTCTTGTGTTGGCCGAATACATGAGTGCCCTAAATTCTTGGTAATTTTTGTTTCGTTGATCATTGGATGACTTAAAACGATTGAGGATGTTGATTTAATGTCGATTGTGGAATTAATTGGATTGAAACCGAATCGGACATAAAATTACCTTCCAAAGCCGAGAGTTGATAAGCATGTTTGGGTTTGATTTTTTGATAAAATGTGTTGGACATGTTTTGTTGAGGAAGAGCATGATTAATTAGGCTAATTGGTGTTTTGGAAATGTTAATTGGGTAATTAATTGTGTAATACACTTTGTGTAATTAAATTGGGAATTTGGAATTTGGTAATTTAATTATTTGGGCCTATTTTGTGAAATTGGGCTTGAAATGTTGTTATTGGGCTTATTGGGCTTGGTTGTACTAAGTTGGGTTTAGGCAAAATTGGTTGGATCCAATTGGGCCCAAAACCGCATCCATAAAGTCCAAATGCGACTAATGGACCTTTAATTATTTAATTGGGCTTAATGGGCCTAAATTGATTTCTGGGCTTATGGGGTAATTCCCAGATTGGATTTTGGTTATTCGGTTTGACCCGAGTTGACCAAAAGTCCACGCCTTAAGAAATTAATTAAAAGCCCATTGGACTTTATTAAATTGACGTTGGACATTAATCGGGCTTTGAGACCCGTAGCGATTAAATTTGGAATTTAAGTCGTAAAGGTTTATTAATAAAGTGTAATATTTAATTTGGAATTAAATAGCGAATTAGTATTAAATACAAATTGAATTGGATTTAATTATGTAGTTTAATTTAATTCGAGAATTCGTACTTTGAGTACTTTTTCGCAAAACGAGTTTGACTCGAGCAAAATCAAATTGTTGTTTGAACATTGGATGATCACTAATTATCAGATTAATTAATTTGATTAGATTGATTGATAACATGCTTGTGTGAATACATGGTTGCGATGCATGAATAATGTATATCGGATGGATATTAGATGGGTGGGGCAATTTTAGAAATTGTTGTAATAAATTTGGAATTTATTAATTGGACCTGCTTGTCCAGCCTTATCACCTCCTTATTCTTTGTATTCTCTTCTCACATATTCCCCTCAATGTAAATGAGGTTTCTTTAGAAGTGTAGTGTAACGGGTAAAAGTAAATACATGTGCTAACAAGAGAGAGAAAGGAGAGATTTGATCTAGGATCAATGTGTAAAGTATCCATCCGCATATCATTATTATTTATTTATACGCGCTTTATTATGTGTTTAGAATGCATGTTTAAGGGTGTATGATTATGAGACCTTAACAAAGATAATAAATTGGTTGCCAATTTACACTCGAAAAACCCTCGCAAAATATTAAGCGTCTTTCCTTCCATTGAGTGATTCTCACTCAAGATCCGAGACTGGCATTGGCTTGTTGGCCAAAGTCAAGGCCTTTGTCCGTCGAGGATGTGTTTGAATCATGAAGGCTTTGTTCCATATTGGTGTCTTGTCCAAGTTGTGGTTTGTTGGCCAAAGTCAAGACCACTTCTTGTCCATCGACATTGATTACGAAGCTTTCCATGGTCAATGGGTTGCGCTTAACTGGGATCACTAAGTTTGTTGTGCCAAAGTCAAGGCTTAGTTGATTCAGAGGAAAAAGGTTAGGTAATACATTGGATGTATTGGCATATATAAGATATATGTTTCGGACTTGGATGTCCCCCTACTGGATCTAGGAATTGGATCGGATCCAATTGATCTTAGAGATCTACCTAGTTAATTATCATACAATTTGTTGGCCAAAGTCAAGATTGTGTGATATTTAACGGGATCCTAGCCCGCTAGGAAACACGGTTTCCCGAGTACTCGACAGAGGGTTAGAGGCTCGCCGAAAAATAGTGGGAGGCAAGAATTGAATTTGCAATATTCGTTTAATTACTTGCCATACGCGCTTAAAAAAATATCATTCGTCAAACAAATTAAATGTTAGTTGGACTAATATTTAAATCGTTGTTTTAATAAACAGTTGGACTGTATTCAAACAATTCATTTATAGTTGGTTATATAATTGGATTATAGTAATCAATATATTTGATTTAATTAATTATAGTTGATTAAATAGTTGGACTATTGTAATCATTATAATAAATAGTACCTAAATCGTTGATTAAATAGTTGGACTATTAGAATCAAGATAAAATTGAAAGATTGACATTTAAAACATAATCCTAGGGAAAATGTATTTAAATGGTTTAATTTTCAAATTGGGAATAAATTTCAGGATGGTCCTGGAAAAATAATCAGTTATTTTATTTGATAAAATAATATTAAGCCTAAGCCCGGAGTTAAGCAAACAGTAGAGCATAATCTTTGGAAGATCATGCAATGATAAATTTAGTGCTTAATCCATTATACTTACCGCAGTAGACTCCTTAATTTCTGAATCAGAACTAAGGATTAGATCCATAAAGTATGATAATGAAATTGAAGGATTTTCAAAGAATCTATCCTTAGAATCTTAGAAGTACTGAATTGCAATAAATAATTCTTGGAGAATTAATGACTATTCTCAAGGAGACAAAGTCAAAGTTTGCAATTAGGCAAGTAGCGCAAGGCGCACCTTACTTCGATATTCTAGAAGGCCAAAGCTTGGCCAAAGGCTTCTGGAGTGTTGAAACTGGCAAAGGCAAAATAATTATAATCTTCTGGGAAGATAAAAGACATATCCCAAAATGTCTGCCTAAATTGTGGCAAACGGGATCGTGGTAGCGTGACTGCCGTTTGGACAAAGCAGACATGAAGGAATTGAGGACGAGCTAGGCTCTGACATCAAATATGTTTGTCATAAATATGTTCACTATTAGTATTAAAATTGGATTTTAAATACTTAGTGTGGTACATAAATATATATACTGATGTTCAGAATCTACTATGAGCAGGATACTGACTTCAGTAGAGATTTATCTGCGAATTGTAAATGGGACGAAAGTCGCTGTTTTAACCGTAGATACCTAAATTTAGGAACTACCCTCAGGTGTGTACCTAAATTTGGAAACTGTTATAATGTAACTAGTTTGACTAGAAACATTATCTTTATATCAGTGTTTAACCCGCTGCTGGTGAACCTTTATATTCTAGAACACTAAAGTGTTTTATTATATAAAGATGATATTGAGATAAACACATTAGATGTGAATAACAAAGTTTATATTTTGAATATAAATAAATCTCAAACGTATAACATGACAAACAAATAGCTCAAACTGATTTGATCAGAAGAAACTAATTTGTGGCATTGTTCTCTGGGACACAACTAAACAAGAATCGTATATCCACACTTTCGAAGAGTGGGTACTATGACTGATTTGATTCTATTCAAATAAAGTCTACGAATCTAGTTTATTGGGCAAAGTGCCTAAAACACCTTTACTTGGTAAAAGTGCAAATGCCACAGATCTGTTAGCCCTAGTTCATAGTGAAGCAAGTGGGCCCATGTCTAGCTAGGCTAGATGTGGATATGAATATTTCGTGCCTTACGGATGTCGCATCGCGTTATGGTTATGTGTTTCTTTTGAAACACAAATCGAAAACTTTTAAAGTTTCGACACGAAATAGACAAATAGATCGGCTAAAGTATTAAATCGTCACGGTTAGACCGTAATGAAAAATACTTAAGCAATAAGCTTTTAATATACTTGAAAGAGTAAAGTATTCTTTCAATGAGGACTCCTCCCGGAACACGTCATTTTGAAGGTGTGTCCGAACTGATAAACCGAATTTTGTTGGACATGATAGGTTAATCATGAGTCGCTCTGAGCTACCATTTCCTTCAATGGATAAGCTTTAAACAGTGCATAACTTATTTTGAATAAGGTTCCATAAAATCTGTTTGACAGATTTCATATTAGATATGAACGGGAAAGAAACCGGGTTTCTCATTCCTGATAATTTGGGTATGCTAGGCATGTGTTTGGATGATACCAAACTAGAACCCAAATTGGATAAGTGCCAATTGTAGGTTATCCTAGGGATACCAAAGTATAGTACTTATACATCTCACCAGAGAACAATTAGATTGTTTCTCACCATGCGGTTTTCCTAAGAGGAATACCGATATGCAGTGGTAAGTGGGAGGATAGTAAAATTTGATGAAAATCGGAGTAATACCGTTCAAGGCAGCGAATCTTAATGGAACATATATATAGTTCATCAAGGATGAAACTATACCAATAATCTTCGAATACACAAGAACCACGTAGGTCGGAGAGAGTCAGAAAACAACCTAGGGTATGGGTTTCTGATCTCACCTCATAAAGATGTCTATCTTATTGAGGTATACCAACTGACTACGTATAAGGAAGTGATACAAGATATCAACTCCCTTTTATGGCAAAGTGCCATGAATCCGAAATGGATTCCATGTATACCAACTATGTTTGGACACTAGTTGATGTACCGCAAGGCATTGTGCCTATTGGTACTATATAAGTCTTCAAGGAAGACATACATGGATGGCAACATACCAACGTATAAAGCTAGGCTTTTAGCGGAAAGGTATCGTTATCAACATTGTGTTGATTACGATTCAACCTTTTAACTGTTGCCACGGTAAATCCATTTGGATAATGTTTGCAGATGCTGCATGTCTCATTTATGAAATATGTCAGCTTAACGGGAAAATCGCTTTCCTGAAAAGGAAACCTTTTGGAGGATGTTTACAACATCCTGTCGGTTTTGTCGTACCAGAACTAGCAAACAAGGTTTGCAGGTTATTCGATCCATGATTGGATTGTAGCAAGCATAGGTTCTTGGAATTATCGTTTTGATGTAATCATAATAGTTTATGATTTAATTCAAAACGAAAAGATTCTTGTGTATATAAGAGGGTTAGTGGGAGCGCACTGACAGTGGCTGTCCTATAAATAATGATGACATGTCATTTCTTGGAAATGATATTCCCATAAAACAATCGGTGAAAGCTTGGCTTTCGAGAAAACTCTCTGAGAAACCGTACATTGAAAAATATACGCGACCTGGTGTCTCATACGCTTTGAGCATATGGATTCACAAACAGATCAATCCAAGTGACAGTCACTGGATTGAAGTTAAGAACATACTTAGTATCTTAGAGAACTAAGGATGCTGTCTTAATCTATGAGGATAGAGAACTTGAAGTGACTGGGTTCACTGCTGCAAGTTTCATAACCGATATAACGACTATAAGTCGCAAATGGTACTATACAGTTTGAATAACGGAACAGTGAGCTGGAAATCTTCCAAGCAAGATACTGTTACCGAATAAACAAATATGGGTTATTGCTGCAGCTGAGGCAGCAATAGAATCCATTTGGATCAATAACAAATCTAATTAGATTAGATATAGTTCTGTTAGCAGCTGAGCTAGGTGTCAGCACAGGCTAAAGAATTAATGGTCTCATCAACGATCCAGATACATACTTCGATATTCATCTGATTCATTTGGATCATACATCGTGGCGATGTGATGATCGAATAAATCACATCAGATGATAATCATGCAAATCCGCTGATGAAAGCCTTTTCTCAGTAATTTGAGCCAACCGTACATAGTTCGGGTGTAAGACACTTGAGTGACTAGCTATAGGCCAAGTGGGAGATTGTTGGACAATTATGACCCATATCGTCACTATTTGTACAGATCATAGTGTTGTACATTTTCATTTGTGATTAGATCACCTAGATATATAAATGATAGGAGGTCCTTATGATTTGTTCCTGGATTGAGAATGATATGAGACAGTATCAATCCACGAAGGATAAATCATTAAATATCCCTAGTCATAGCATTGTCGAGATTGGACATCGATAAATACGTAAAAGACTAGTATTACACTTGTGCGCGTTGTGAGGGCACAACATCATAGTTCTCATATATTTGGGTATAGGATACTCATGCAAGTGTAATAGGAGGTTGTGTTTTACCGATGGTACGGGAAACAGCTTCGCTCTGGATAGACCCCCTCGGAATTCCATTGGTAGTATGACTATGTGTCTATGGAAGTCCGAAATCAGGGTAGGTGTATTTGGTCTTAACTTGAGACTTGCACCGCTAATACTTGCGACAATCAATATACTTTGGTTGCGGTCGTCCAGGGCTTTAACAGGTTCTGTGTACGCCTATGCTGGGTATATTGAGAATCGTAGTGTGTTGGGTGTGATGTCAAGACGGAAGTATCACTCCAGTCATATGGAGATGATGGTCACGTAGGATACGGTACTAGTACTCTTAAGTACTGCAGTCATCAAGATAAAATGACAAGGTCATGTTTATCCGATTATAGAGACTAGTTACCAGACATCCGACATGTGCTTCGTACGGGGCAGACACAATTCCAGCCCCAGGCCTAGCACGTGATCATCCGATACTGGATCGACATAAACAATACTATATATACTACGCCTGATATAGATCATTTATTCCTGTAAGGATATTTCTGGAGAATTGGGTAGGCATGGCGCTTTGCTAGAAGCCAACCTTTTCTTGTAAATCGGTATAAACGTAGTACTAGGTACTTACGTGTTCGGATAGTCCGACGACCGAATTTACTGCCAACATATCCGGGGATCTCATGGGTCGCTTCTCGAAGATTCACCGATGACGTATGACTCGCACTTCTATTAATCTGGGATTAATTAGAAGAGAGAGAAAGTTAATCTGGGATTAATTGCGGAGATATTTTATCTGGGATAAAATATCAATTTAAAGAGAGATAATGATTAATTTGGAATTAATTGATAAATTAATATATTCGATATATTAAACGAAATTGGATTTCGACTCGGAATTGAAATTAGATTTTAATTCGGGTGAACGAATTAATTTAGAATTAATTCGTTAGCGACGTGAATAGTAATTATGCTAGGCATGACTATTTAATTAAATTAGATTTAATTACGTCGCAACGGAAAATTCGTTAATTTGGAATTAGCGAACCCGAGCCCGAGATTATTTGCGAGCGCATTCGCATTTCGAATTCGAGTGCAGCACGCAAGTCAAATCAAGCGTCAAATCGCTAGTCGCATCTAGCGTCACATCATTCGTCAATCAAGTGATGTATGTCTTTCACTTTGAGTGATTGACGCCAGTCACTATTCATTGATTGATGGAGTTGATGTGGGTGGTTGGAGCCTTAAAGGCTTGACTTTTGGAAAGAGAAAAATATATAATTAATTTTGGAAATTAATTATGTGTATTAGATACACTTTTTGCCAAAGAAAAACATACAACACTCTTCTCTTTCTTCTTATCTCTCTCACGCCCATGGAGGGCTTTTTCGCTTCTGTTTTTCAGCTCAAAAACCGTGAGCTAAAGGGAAGCAAAGTGGTGATTTTTGTGGCAAAAATCACAAGAGCTAGCACTCCGAGAGACATGTGAAGGTGATAAGGAAGTCCACCCATGAGCCGGGAATCATTTGACGAAGCTTGGAGCTTGGATTCTTGAAGATTGATGGCCGAAAATGGAGCCCAACAGTAGCTCACTGCCGTGAGCAGTAAGGAGGGCAAAAATCATTTTTGTTCGTCGTAGCGTCGCTCAACCGATCGATGTGAGTATTCCACAACTTCGTTGATTTGTATTCGCACTTATTTCATGATTGTTTAATGATCTTGAGACCTTAGCAAACACCAACACGACTCATAAGTGCCAACTATGTCCCACTATTGTGCATTCTCTGTTATGTTTTCTCGTTAATCTAGTGCATCTTCGGAACTTTTTCCCCTAAACTCACCATTACACATCATTTCCACTACTTGTCTACCTTGGGTGTTAACCCCTCGTAGAAATAGGCGACCAACCTCCATGTTTCAAATCCATGATGTGGACAAATATTCAACATCTCCTCAAATCTATCCCAACATTGATAAAGTGTTTCCCTCGACTCTTGTGTCAAAGTTGTGATTCTTCTCTTAAATGAGTTTGTCTTGTGAGGGGGAAAGAATTTTTTCAGAAATTATTCTTGCAAATTATCCCATGTTTTAATGGATCATGACCTAAGGTTTTGCATCCAAATTTTTACTTTATCCTTTAAAGAAAAGGGAAAAAACTTAAGTCGAACTACATTCATGCTGCAATTTTAATCTGTGCAAGTATTACATACCTCTTCGAATTCCCTCAAGTGCTGAAAAGGATTTTATGATTCAAGGCCGTGGAATGTGGGTAAAAGTTGGATGATACCTGGTTTGAAATTGAAATGTGATGCATCTGGGGGAAAATAATACAATATGGTGATCTCGTCCTAGTAGGATTCATAAATTCTCTGAGTGTCATTGGATTATTAAGATCGACTTGCTGAGACTCATTTTCTTCCTGATCAACTGGACTTTCAATTCGGGCAGGTAGATTGGCCATTCTGACTGATGATGAAAGTGATGGAGAATCTCTTTTTAATCTTCCGCTGGATGATCGAGACCAGTGTCTCATGCAACCTAAATAAAAATAAAACAAAAACAAATACAATATTTACAAAAAGAAAAGAAAAATAAAATAAAAAATAAAGAAAAGGAAAAATTATTCTATCTACTAAATTGTATTCCCCGGCAATGACGTCAAAAACTTGACACGCTCTAAAAGTGGTTCTTTACTCCCAAGTATAAGAGTGTCGAAGTAATAAAATAACCCTGTAAGTCCGGGGTCGATCCACATGGAATAGATTTTTAGTATGATAAAATAATAATTAAAGCGAAAGGAAAAAGATTGATTTTTTTGAAGCTCTTTGGAGAATTTGAATTAAATGACAATAATAAAATAAAATATTGGGGTTTTGGAATCCACTTTTAATATTTTATATCTAGAAATCTCACTTTTTATAATATATAAATGATCATTATAACCAAATTAATTTACTTCCAGAATTAACTATGCTAAAACATATAAAAACGACCATAAAGACGGTAGTCATTTCTATCGATAACTAGTCTTGCCAAGGTACTAAATATGCCAAAAAAAAACCAGCCATAAAGGCGGTGATAACGTTTGTCTATAACAAGTCCAGTTAGGTACTCAATTATGCCAAAATCGTATAAAACCAGCCATATAGGCGGTAGAAAAGTTTGTCAATAATTAATCCAGATCTCAATTAATTATTATTTATTACTATTTATATATTATAATATAAGTGAGATTAATCTAAACTTAAAAAAATAAAAGTTTCACCCATTCCCTTAGCAGAAAGTAATTAGCTACTCATACTGTAATTAAAAACGCACAAAATTTTATTACTAAAATTAAAAGACATTACAAGAATCTAAAAAAACAAGATACAATCTTCAATTCCTTAAGCAGAAATCAAAGAAAGTATAAAAATGAAATGAAATCATGGCTTTTATTTATAGGTAAAAATAAAGGTTTCCACCGATTTCTCTACCAATCACTCCACCAAACACTCCACCAAATGTTTTTTTTTTTAAAGATTTGATATTTAACACACTTTGGAATCTTCATCAATTTCGGTATTAAAAACTTTAGAATTCGAAAATCTTATTAATATCAAAGTTGTATATCTTTGAGTCAACTTTCATCCGGAACTTAAATCACCTTAATCCGATATTTTAGTAAAAAGTTATGGCCAAAATAGAAACATTGTACATGGTTGGAATTTCCAAAGTTGTACACTGTTAGTACACTCTATTAAATTTCTAGCCTCCAAAATCCAAATGTCAAGTCCATTTTTCTAGATATGCATCCAAAGTACTATTTCACCTAAAAGATAAAAATCATAATAAAAAATATAAAATTTAAATTTAAATATTATTACATAAATGTACTAAATTAAGGGGATTAGAGAAACCACAAGTGTAAAATGATATTTTATTCTCTCTATAAATATGCACTTTTCAGTCCCAATCAACCGGCCATACCCTGGAAACCCTAAATCCATCTGGATAAATTACAGTTGTCGATGAGTGAGTAGATTGTCAGTCACTGTAGTCACGGGATCTGATTATGTTCGGCCAGACATAAATTCAAAATAGATGTCCGGTCGGATATGAGTCGAGCTGCAGCGCAAGTGTGAATTTCAAATAACTGGAATCATGGACTAATTAATGTCTGGTCGGAGTTATATCTCAAAATATACATCTGACCAGACATATCTTGATCTGTAATTGACACAGCAGATTAGCAATCACTTATTGTTTTGACAATCACTCCAGACAAGGAGGCCATAGGGGATTTTGTCTCCCTTTCAATTCTTAAACCCTCTGACATTATAAAAAAGGGATTTTCCCCTTAAACTCAACAACTTTATCTCCACACCACTGACCTAAAACCTTGCATCTCCTCAAATACAAAAACCATGCAACTTAGCCAAAGTTTGTAACAAGTCTCTGGAGTTTCCCTCTTAGGCATACAACCCAACAACCATCCAACATTGAGATGGTGCTTCATGAGCCAAGCTGTATTAAAGGTAAGACCTAAGGGCACTCTGACTTCTATTTTTGCATTTTTAATTCTTATTGTAGTACAGTATCTCCGGTAGGACATGCATCACGTCGGTAGGACATACAAAATCATGAAATATGTCTGGCCAATGGGTGTAAACACCTGGCCACATTACTGCCTTCTTTAGCTTATTCCATGCTTAGTTATTTTTTTTTTCATTACGCTCGCTATTATTGCTTTATGCATGTTAGTTGTTGCGTTCGATTATTTTTTGCATGCCTATTGTTTTGCTTGTTTTGATCCGTGAAGGATATACAACTTAGTATATTACATGTTTGATCGGATATTCTCGAGATATGTCAGATCCAACCGTATGTCTCCTTTTTGTATATATGATGGAAACTCAGACATAAATTCCATAGCCGATTCTGAATGAACGGTAATATATTTTGTACTCGGGATACAATTCCACGTACCATTGTTTTACAGTCGCCTAGTTACTGCCTTATTGTTTAATTGCGAGATTGTTTAATTTTGGGTTGTTGTTACTGCACTTATTTTTATTGCATCTGTTATTTATGTAATGAGTATGATCCTGCGTTTCTGATTCGTAGAAAATCCGGCTAATACAATAGATACCCGTACGATTATTGCTATATCCGGCCAGGCCTCATAGAGGCCATACTTATAAAAATACACGCTTTGATTCACTTGATCATCATTTCATTATTATGACCTGTTGTATTTATTTACTTTCATTTACTATTTTATTATTTGTGTATAATTGTATGCTATATAAAGTGTTATTGCATATACTGCATTATAAGACATGACAATACCCGCTTTTAATATAAATAGTATACTGGCAACCGTAAGGGATCATTCTGAACCCAAATGTGTTTAAGGTCAGACCTTGCGGGGGGTGTAGTGCGGTCTTAAATCATTCTTAGAGTTTCATACAGGGTGGCGACTCATTTTTTTCTCCGGTTAGTCCCCCCATGGGGCTATTCGTACACTCTATATGCTGCGAGCCAAACAGTGTTGTGGTCCCCGACACTGTAGGCATAGCGTGTAATATCCAGAAATTCAGAAACTTTTCCTGAAGGATTTTTTTTTTTATTTCAGATAGGTCTCGGAAGGAGACTAAATTGGAGAATAAAGTTTAAGTGTTGAAATATAACTAGAAATATTTTAAAATAGAGATTTGATGCATTGGAAAACGCGTGACATTAAAGAACCGTTTACGCGATTTCTGTATATTATTTTATATGAAAGAAGTTCCTTATTTCTACTGTAAAGATAGCAAACAAACTCCCTTTGAGTTGATTTTTGAACTATCAGACTTATTTTTCCGAGACGAACAACTTTCATATTGAACACTTTTCGAAATTTTCATCATAAGGGCTTCTAAAAATGCAACTTTCCGAGAAAGTCTCATGACATTGGCCCGATTATAATTTTCGGGGGTCAGAATGTAATTTTCAGAAATTTTCTTATAAATACCCCAAGTTTCAAGAAATTGCAAGAGCATAAAAACTTCTCAATCTCTCAAACTCGACCCCCACCCCCAAAATCGCTCCAATGATTTTTGGTTGCGACAGCCACACCCTGGCCACCGCCGGCCTGCGCACAACCTCAGAAAGATGCACCAGAGCTCCCCATCTTCCAGCTACCGGTGGTCGGCCAATGGACTCTCGAATCCGGTGATATGACGTGAAGAATGCGCATAAATGGGTATACCGATCCCAGCTCCTCGCTTCATTTCACGACTCGAGCCACCTACCAAATCGAAGCTCCTGGAGAGTACTACAAGTTAGCGGTGACAAATTTTCCGTTCTGTGCATGGTTGTATGCAAAATGAGAGGAGACATCGATGGTGAACTGTAGCATCGAGTGAACAGTAGCTTCGATCAGAATTCCATCGATTCCACCACGTTCGATGAAATTCCGATGGAATTCTGATCTGTTTATACCCTCGAAATCTCGGTAAGACCTCCTGGTAAAAATTCACTAATTTTAAGTTTGTCGTTAAATGTTCGGATACTTACAGTAGCTTCGTAGTGTAACATAATGATATAAATTGAATTTTTTGAGTATTAGTATATTGAATATGTGCATTTGGTAAAATCTGAGTGAAATCGGAGCAAATTTGATCCATCCGAAAAGTAAAATGAGTTTCCGGTAAAATCGAGATTCACACGTATTTGTGCTTTGACGAACGTGATTAAGGATATAGCTTAATTATAATGAAACTGAAATCACTGAAAACAAATTTAATTTTGGTTTTTCCCGGAAAGTTGCGGAGTATATGCTATCAATAAGTTTACCATGATTAAAGAGCACATACATAAATAGATTGTCTGAAGGTATGCATAGTGTCAGATTTCTAGATAGGAAACTAGTATCAGCATGAAAATATTTGTACCAGTTGTCGTTACATTTTCATAGTTAGGCATATCTTCAAGTAGAACACGTTTTTAGTACGCGAGATGTAAAAGTTTTGTGAAAAGTTTTAACGAAGTTTTCCAGACTTCAGTTTAGTTTTGGTCTAAGTGTGCATCCAGTTGTATAAAATGTGTTGATATGTTTGATGACACGTGCAAGCATTTTTCTTATGAATGCGTTTGTTGAAATGGGGTACATGCCCATTTTGTATATATTGGATGAGTGGGATGTCACCAGGGGTGGCAAAATAAATCAACAAATCGAATTTGTATCGAATCATAAACGAATCGAATCAAAATATGATGGATTTGTATTTGATTCGTTTATTAAACGAATCCTAATATCATGTTTCGTAATAAACAAATCGAATACGAATATTCGTTTAGCCATGATATTATTTAATATCATAATTTACCATAATTGATTTACATTAATTCTTCATAAATATATACATATAAAATATGTATTTAATATATTTATTAAAAATATCTCACTAAATATCCAAAAATATTATTTTTTTAATGGTAATTAGCCATAATTTCTCGAAACTTAATTGAAAAATAACAATAACTAGTAAATGAAAATAATAAACGAATCATAAATGAATAAACGAATCAATGAGCTTAAATTCTTATTTTCGATTCGTTTAAATAAATGATCAAATCGAATTGACCCATTTATTAAACAAATCCATTTTTTCAAACCAATATTCACTTTAAAGCGAATCGAATCGAACGAATAAATGAATCATGACCTAAATTGCCACATGTAGATGTGATCGGATAAAGATGAGATTTGTAAGTTTTGTGTAATATTTACATATACCTGATTTCCATTTATGTTCTTATTGATTACTTGATATATTTTCATAAGACATGAGTTACTTACTGAGTTTTATAGCTCACAACTCAACAGTTTGCTAGTTTTGCAGGTTCACATTGGACTTAAGGAGCTAGAAGATTTCCATAGACATCTTGTAGACAGCGGATCACCCGATGCAGTCAAGATGGTCTTGAGTCGTTGTATGGTTCTGGAATTTGTAACCGGGCTCCCTCGGTCTTAATTTTATTTATTTGTATCATATGTATAAGTTTAAATCGTGAGCATGTAGTTATTTGTCTAATATCAGGCCAGAGGCCTATTTATATATGAGTTGAGATTTGTCAGGCCGGAGGCTTTTTTTTCATGAGTTGAGATGATTGCTTTTGAATTTGATATCAGGACACCTCGAGATGCTGGACTTTGATCCATGTTTCATGATTTTTAACAAAGGTCGTGCCGAAATTTTTAGTAACATCAGAGGCTTATGGAGATGAGTTTTCATGTCTCCTGCTAGTAGCATCCTGACATTAGGTGGGATATTACAAAGTTGGTATCAGAGCATTGTTGAGAAGCCAATTGCATGGTCTAAAGTCAGTGACTATATTGTGGGGTATTCGTTTGTCAGAGAATGTCTTCTGTTTTGAATAGACCAGGTAGGTCTTTATATGTAATATGAATATTTCCTTGATATGAGATGATTTTCTGCTTGGCCCCTAGCCTGAGTGCATTGAAGTATGTGGATGACTTATTTTGATATGTATAGACTAGTTATTTTCGTATTAGAAGTTACCTTGAGTTGAAACCTAAGAGCCTTTGAGACTGGAGAATTCGAAGTAGTTATATAATAGAAGTATTAGGCCCTTGTAAGGCAAGAGGGTTATTAGCGAACCTAAGGTATGTGTTCGAGATATTTGAAACTAAGAATTCAGTGTAGCAACGTAGCTGTGCTTGAAGTTAGAAGGGGTGTGATAAACCCTCACATTTATTGGTTAGTCAGGTTCTCTGGTAAGAACCAAGTTGTGTGTTGGGTTCTCTAAGAACAATTCCAAGATCAAATAAGCATAAAAAATTTGAATACTCGAAGTAAGAATGCAGAAAAATACTTACAACGATCAGTTTCTTGGATGTGTTGAGAAAAAAATTTGTCTCCTTTAGAAGTGCTCCAAGCTCTTCTCTTTGCTGTATGATTGATCTCCAAGGTTGGTGAATGAATTCCAAACTCAGGGATGTTTTCCTATCACCTTTGTAGACTCTTTAAGTGCTAGCTTAGGAAGAAAATTGCAACAAAATTCTTCCTTGGTGTCTTGTGGTTCTCGGCAAAGTGAGAGCAATGAGAGGGAGAGGCTCACAGTTTTGCCTTGGGAGAGAGAGAATGTGTTTTTCAAATTTTGTGTAATTGATTTCTAAAATCAATAATGCCATATACCAATCTAAGTTAGTAAAGGTCATTCATAAATCAAAAAATAAAATAATGGTTGTGTAAAAACAAGCCATCAACAACTACTAACTTCCATCAACCATAAAGTAGGTAGTTTGACTAGTGATGTGACTTGTGGTGGGCCCCACTTGATTCAAAATCTGAGCGGGCCCGCAAACACATTCCGGGCTCGGGTTCGTTAATTCCGAATTAACGAATTTTCCGTTGCGACTTAATTAAATCAATTTAATTAAATAATTATGCATAGCAAAATTACTATTAAAGTCGCTCGCGAATTAATTCTAAATTAATTCGTTGAAATCTAATTTCATTTAATATATCGAATATATTATTTAATCGATTAATTCCGAATTAATCGTTCTCTCTCTATTAATTGAATTTTATCCCAGATAAATTCTCGTCGTAATTAATCCCAGATTAATTTTCTCTCTCTCATAATTAATCCCAGATTAATTCTGTTCGAGTCATACATTATCGGTGAATATTCGGGAAGCAACCCATGAGATCCCTGGATATGTTGGCAGTAAATCCGGTAGTCGGACTATCCGAATACGTGCGTACCTCGTACCACGTTCTTACCGATTTACAAGACATGATTGGCTTCTTTAAGGAATATATAATCTTTTTTAGGCGTAGTATACGTAGTATTACGTATTGCGATCTAGTATCTAATGTCACAGTCAAGGCCTGGGGTTGGAATAGTGTCTGCCATGTACGAAGCATATATCGGATCACAAGCAACTAGTCTCTATAATCGGATAATCATGACCTTGTCATATTATCCCCGTAGTTGCAACATAATAGAGAACCAGGTATGTATCCCTGCATGATCATCATCTCCATATGACTGAAGTGATACTTCCGTCTTGAAATCACATCCAATACATTACGATTCTCAATAAACCCAGAAGAGGCGTACACAGAACCTTTTAAAGTCCCGGACGACCAAAACCAAAGCGTATTGATTGTCGCAAGTATTAGCGAAGCAAGTCTCAGGTAAGACCAAATACACCTACCCTGAATTGGATTCCCATAGACACATAGTCATACTACTAATGTGATTCCGAGAGGTCTATCTAGAGCAAAGCTGTTCCCGTACTATCGGTAAACACAACCTCCTATCACACTTGCATAAGTATCCACTACTTAAATATATGAGAACTATGCCGTTATGATCCCACAACGCGCACAAGTGCAATACTAGTCTATTCCGCATTATCGATGTCCAGTCTCGATAATACTACGACTAGGGATATTTAATGATTAAACCTTAGTGGATTGATACTGTCTCATATCTTATAATCCGGAACTAATCATAAGGACTTTTATCATTTATATATTCAAGTAATCTAATTACAAAATGATAAAATAGCAATTTCCATTGTCACATAGTTAATTTGTACAAAAACCACAATGTCTTTTACAAATAGTGACGCTATGGTTCATAATTGTCCAACAGTTAGTATAGTTTACCGTTGACGAACAATTAAAGACTATAGATATGAAAAATGGTAAGCCCTTAACCTCAGTAGGTAAGTAAAAGGATGATGAATAGAGCTAGACAATTTCTAGAAATGGATTAGAGAGTTTTCGTGTATGCATTGTGAATCAGATCGACAGGTACAATGGCGAATTAATTTCGAGGATGAAATTTTATAAGGAGGGGAGAGTTATAATATCCAAAAATTCGGAGACTCTTCCAAAAGGATTTAGTATTTCGGATCGGGTCTCGGAAGGAGACTAAATTGGAGAATAAGAGTTTAAGTGTTGAAATATAGCCTGAAATATTTTAAAATAGAGATTTGATGCATTGGAAAATGCAACCGCTTACGTGATTTATGTATATTATTCTATACGAATGAAGTTTCTTATTTCTACTATAAAGATAGCAAACGAACTCCGTTTGAGCTGATTTTTAAACCATCGACTCATTTTCCGAGACGAACAACTTTCATGTTGAAGACTTTTCGAAATTTGCATCATAAGGGCTTCAAAATATGAATTTCTGAGAAAGCGCCATTATAATTTTTAGGGGCCAGAATGTAATTTTCAGAAACTTTCTTATAAAGACCCATAGTTTCCAGAAATTTCAAGAATGGAAAAACTTCTCAATCTCTCAAACTCGACCCCCACCCCCAAAATCCCTCTATTGATTTCTGGTTGCGCCAGCCACACCCTGGCCACCGCCGGCGCACCACCCTAGAAAGATACGTTGGAGCTCCCTCATTTTCCAACTGCCGGCGGCCGGTCATGGGACGTCGGAATCCGACGATATGACGTGAAGAAGACGCGAAAATGGGTATTTCGATCTCGACTCCTTGCTTCATTTCACGACCTGAGCCACCCGCCAAATCAAAGCTCTCGAAGAGTATTATAAGTTGGTGGTGATGGATTTTCCATTCCGTGCATGGTCACACGCAAAATGAGAGGAGAATGCGACAGTGAACAGTAACGTCGAATGAACATTAGCTTCGATAGGAATTTCATCGATTCTAGCACATTCGTGGGATCGTTTGGAGTCCATTTATGCCTTCGAAATCTCGGTAAGACCTCCGGGTGAAAATTTGCTAATTTCAAGTTTTTTGTTAAATGTTCGGATGCTTCTTGTAGCTTTGTATTGTAGCATAATGATATAAATTGAATTGTTTGAGTATTAGTATATTGAATATGTGCATTTGGTAGAATCTGAGTGAAATCAGAGCGAATTCGATCGATCCGATAAGTAAAATGAGTTCCGTTAAAATCAGGTTTCACATGTATTTGTGGTTTGACGAACGTGATTAAGGATATAGCTTAATTATAATGAAACTGAAATCACTGAAAACAGATTTAATTTGGGTTTTTCTCTTAAAGTTGTGGAGTTATTGTTATCAGTTAGTTTACCATGATTAATGACCCTAACCGTCCGTATTTTATGTTACAGATGGGAAAGAGAAAAGATAGCATGGACTCCAAGTAAGTACCTCACTGGATAGCATGGACCCCAGGTAAGGACCTTACTGTGAACTAATCGTAGGTAGACAAGGTACGATGGCTGAGCACGTACATAAACAAATTTTCTGAAAGTATGAATAATGTCAAATTTTTATATAGGAAGCTAGTATCCGCATGAAAAGATTAGTACCAGTTGTCATTACATTTTCATAGTTAAGCATATCTTCAAGTAGAACAAGTTTTCAGTACGCGAGATGTAAAAGTTTTGTAAAGAGTTTTAACGAAGTTTTCCAAACTTTAGTTTAGTTTTGGTCTAAATTTGCATCCAGTTGTATGAAATGTGTTGATATGTTTGATGACACGTGTGAGCATTTTTCCTATGGATGCGTTTCTTGAAATGGGGTACGAGCCTATTTTGTATGTATTGGATGAGTGAGATGTCACCAGCTCGTAATTAACTGTGGTTGACTTTGTTGTTGTGTATATGGGTAATGGCATTGCATTGCATTGCATTTCATCGCATGACTTACATGATCATATGGTTGTTATGATGATGCATATGCATTTTGCATACCCGGAGGGAGACACAGTGCACGTTGATAGATACAGATCCAGGACCAGGGGGACGATGATGCGTAACACCCCTGGATCCTAGTTACAGTGAGTGTACATTTTCCTTTTCAAATTGAGATTTATTCATCAGTTTGACTTGAGACTTACTTTTAAATATTTTAGGGAGTTAGCCAAATTTGTTTACAGATGCTTACGATTGAAAATATTTTTTTAAAAGATTGATTTAAATGCTTGAGTTTTATGATTTTTGGAGGCATGAGGGAAAAAACCATCTCAGTATGTAACTTGACACACAAATGGACTTGACGGATATAGATATCGTGTGCACACGCAGTTCAGGCTTAGGGAGGACAGATGCCCATAGATCCCAAATTCAGAGTCAGGAGGGTATCACAGATCCGCAACCCCAGCTCCAGATTTGTGGCTTGGGGACAGCGAGACATAACACCCCAAGACCACCAGATATTTACGTACGGGAGGATGCCCACAATCGCCATATTTTACGTATAGGGGGACATCGAGACGTAGCGCCCATGCGCCAGATTTCTCCACAGATTTCAGAGACAGAGTTTCCAGAAACTGATTTCCAAATATATGAATTTCAGAAATGATAAATTTTATAAAAGAGTTTTCACGAGAATAAACTTTTACAGAAAGAAGTGAGTTTCCGAAATTTTTTACAGAAAAGACTTGTTTTCAAAATAAGAAAATAGATTTCAGAAAAGACAGCTTTCTTAAGACGATTTCAGTTTTAGAACTATGGAGATTTTCATGATAATCATTGTCCATAACTATTTACTTTTATAAAAGAATCGATTCCAACCGATTACCAAATTGGAATTTCATGTAGAGGATTTTGACACTACTTGATCTTTTATACCATCACAGATTTTGAATTCGATTTTACTCCCAACTGTCTTGATATTTTCTAACATATGGGATTTCTTGTTTACATACCTATATAGTTTTCAGAGTTTCTATTAAAGTTTTACGATTCTCAGATATAGAAATTCTAGATTTTGCGTATAGCTTGCCCTAAGGGCTAGATGCAGTTGTTGTTTTATTAGATTGTGATTTCAGAATTTGGACCCTGCATAGTTGGTTTCCTTATTTGGTGGAGATATTTCTTTTTGACATGAAAGTTCAGTTATTTCTAGTTCAAATTCGTTGAGTAAGATGGTAGTATGTTATAAGTATGTACTATGTATAAATTATATGTTGAAATGCTTGGTCGATTCGTGATATTAATGCAAGGGCTGAGTGTTGAGTGTTTACTACATTCAAAATATGGTTTGTGAAGATTTTAATGGATTGAATCAAGTGTCCTTATTCTATATTTTATAGAGGTGTGAGGTTACGGCTCAGTGTTTCAGTAAAAGTTCTACAACTCACAGTTAGCTAATGCTTGCGTTCGTAGCTCACGTGACCTATATGAAGTAACCCACCATAGCTTAAGTTGACCAACCAAAGGGTTTGAGATGGCCTTAGCCGCGGGGTGGGGTGGTTTGGTAGACAATAAGTTAGTTCCGGTTAGGAGAAATTTGATGTTGCTAGTATATAAAGTATAGCTATAGTGCGGAACAAGAGTATGTATATATGTGGTTGAAGACTTTTAGATTTGTGTATGAGAGATGCCGAAATTCCGTAGATGTGAAATATAGTATGGAATCGAGATATTAAGTTTACTATAATGTTCCATTCAATGCAGTGAGTGAGTGATCGATGTATAGTATATGTAAGCAGTCATCGGATAAATATGAGATTTATAAGTTTGTGTATATTTACATATACCTGATTTTCATTTAAGTTCTTATTGATTACTTGATATATTTGCATAAGACACGAGTTACTTACTGAGCTTTATAGCTCACACCTCAACAGTTTGCTAGTTTTACAGGTTCACATTAGACTTAAGGAGCTAGAAGATTTCCATAGACATTTGGCAGACATCGGATCACCCGATGCAGTCAAGATGATTTTGAGTCGTTAATGTTGGGATTTATGTCCTAGAACTTCATGTATTGTAAATGGAATTGATTATTGTAATAATAATAAATGCATTATTCATTTTATCAAAGTTGTTTGATTTATATCGCATATTGTGCAATTATCTTGTTTACCTTGATTACTCTTGTACCTTTAGACTTAGTGTATATTTGATGCACACGAGGATTTAAGTCTAAGTTAGTAATCTAAATAGTCCATAGAGAGCAAACAAAGAGGGTACTTTGTTTGTGGTTTATCTATAGCTGTGGTCCATTCTATACTTGTATGACGGCCTTGATCCGAGATCGTTCATGTAGTGACATGGGTATGGAGGCACCTTGTATGATAAGATCATATAGGACTTGACTCAGATAATACAAATTTCTTTTAATATCCGTTAACCAAAGAAATTTATTTTATCTAATAGATGGTCATATATGGATTCGATCTTAATCCTGAGTGTACTACGAACTCCTGCATGACAGGCCATGTCCTTTGATTTACTATGGTGAGGTTGGTGTTGCATTCCCTCCCGGCCAATAACTACGTATTTTGGGGATATTTTACATAGATATGGAATTCACTCCTTCTTACGAGAAGCAAATGAATATCTTTTTTAAGAGTTGATTCGGGACTTGAACAATTTGAGCGCTCAACTTTTCTATTACGAATAGAAAGTATTTTATATTCATAATTATTATGAATTAATTGTTCATTATAGAATCAATGGTGCTTAAGAGACAAAATATTTAGAGGGGTTTTAACAGACTTATGACCCGGCTCTATTTATGAGATATTCGTGAAGGGCTATATCCATATGTAATGACTATATCGATGGACACCGAAAATGTTTGGTTTACTTAATCCATCTACGGTAACGAGAGTTCAACTTCGAGTTTTTAGTGGAATAATGCAGAGTTAATAATTCGTAATATTTGATTAAAGAGTTTAATTAATATTTCGGAATTATTGGAGCTCGGAACCGTAGGTCCATTTGGTCATCGTGCTAGCTCGATTAACTGTAGCAAACCTAATATAATTAGATTGTCTAATTATATGCTCACATTATATTTATTTATATATTATTAATAATATTAATAATATTTATTGTCACAAATGAAAACTATGTTAAATTAGTTTAACTTAATGTTTTCTAGAATTCTTTGATTATGAGATAATCAAGTCTTGATCATGAGATAATCAAGTTAGTAATAATTATGAGATAATTACTACAACATAATTGAAGGTAAATAAATCATTATTAATATATTGATTTTTATTTACCATTGGAGACAAAGCCATATGGCTTACCATGTCATCCAAGCAATTATGTCTATTAGGTGGCTTGGATACACCTAATAGTTTTGTCATTAGCTAATGCATTTTATGCTTTGGTATGGCCTCCACATTTATGTGTTTGCCATTGAAAGAAAGCATTGAATGCTTAATGACCAAGCCATTGTCTTTAGCTTAACATTTCTTATGCTTTGGTATGGCATTCACATTTTTGTGTTGGCCATTGCAAGAAAGCATTAGATGCTTAATGACAAGGTTAGTTGGCTTGTGTAAGAGAATATAATCTCTACCATTTCTCTCACTTCCTAAGGTTAACACTTTGCATTTATTCACACAATTGTTGTGAGAAAAAATTGAGAGAAAAGAGAGTAGAACTTCAAATATTCACAAGTGTTGTGAGAGTATTTTAAATTCCAAAAGGCCAAACACCATTGTGACATCCTAAATCTCTAAATAGTTTAGAGGTTTAATCTTTGTGAGTGAAGCCCACACTTCGGTTTGTTGGGATGTGTAACCGGGCTCCCTCAGTCTTTGTTTTATTTATTTGTATCATATGTATAAGTTTAAATCGTGCTGAGCACATAGTTGTTTGTAGTTATTTGTCTAATGTCAGACCGATACCTATTTACATATGAGTTCAAATTTGTCAGGCCGGAGGCCTATTTGCATGAGTTGAGATGATTGCTTTTGAATTTGATATCAAAACACATCGAGGTGCTGGACTTTGATCTGGGTTTCATGATTTTTAACAGAGATCATGCCGAAATTTTTAGTAACATCAGAGGCTTATGGAGATGAGTTTTCATGTCTCCTGCTAGTAGCATCCTGACATTAGGTGGGATATTACAAAGTTGGTATCAGAGCATTGTTGAGAAGCCAATTGCATGGTCTAAAGTCAGTGACTATATTGTGGGGTATTCGTTTGTCAGAGAATGTCTTCTGTTTTGAATAGACCAGGTAGGTCTTTATATGTAATATGAATATTTCCTTGATATGAGATGATTTTCTGCTTGGCCCCTAGCCTGAGTGCATTGAAGTATGTGGATGACTTATTTTGATATGTATATACTAGTTATTTTCGTATTAGAAGAAGTTACCTTGAGTTGAAACCTTAAGAGCCTTTGAGACTGGAGAATTCGAAGTAGTTATATAATAGAAGTATTAGGCCCTTGTAAGGCAAGAGGGTTATTAGCGAACCTAAGGTATGTGTTCGAGATATTTGAAACTAAGAATTCGGTGTAGCAACGTAGCTGTGCTTGAAGTTAGAAGGGGTGTGATAAACCCTCACATTTATTGGTTAGTCAGGTTCTCTGGTTAAGAACCAAGTTAGTGTTGGGTTCTCTAAGAACAATTCCAAGATCAAATAAGCATAAAAGATTTGAATACTCGAAGTAAGAATGCAGAAAAATACTAACAACGATCGGTTTCTTGGATGTGTTGAGAAAAAAAATTTGTCTCCTTTAGAAGTGCTCCAAGCTCTTCTCTTTGCTTGTATGTTGATCTCCAAGGTTGGTGAATGAATTCCAAACTCAAGGGATGTTTTCCTATCACCTTTGTAGACTCTTTAAGTGCTAGCTTAGGAAGAAAAATTGCAACAAAATTCTTCCCTTGGTGTCTTGTGGTTCTCGGCAAAGTGAGAAGCAATGAGAGGGAGAGGCTCACAGTTTTGCCTTGGGAGAGAGAGATGTGTTTTTCAAATTTTGTGTAATTGATTTCTAAAATCAATAATGCCATATACCAAATCTAAGTTAGTAAAGGTCATTCATAAATCAAAAAATAAAATAATGGTTGTGTAAAAACAAGCCATCAACAACTACTAACTTCCATCACCATAAAGTAGGTAGTTTGACTAGTGATGTGACTTGTGGTGGGCCCCACTTGATTCAAAATCCGAGCGGGCCCGCAAACACATTCCGGGCTCGGGTTCGTTAATTCCGAATTAACGAATTTTCCGTTGCGACTTAATTAAATCAAATTTAATTAAATAATTATGCATAGCAAAATTACTATTAAAGTCGCTCGCGAATTAATTCTAAATTAATTCGTTCGAAATCTAATTTCATTTAATATATCGAATATATTATTTAATCGATTAATTCCGAATTAATCGTTCTCTCTCTATTAATTGAATTTTATCCCAGATAAATTCTCGTCGTAATTAATCCCAGATTAATTTTCTCTCTCTCATAATTAATCCCAGATTAATTCTGTTCGAGTCATACATTATCGGTGAATATTCGGGAAGCAACCCATGAGATCCCTGGATATGTTGGCAGTAAATCCGGTAGTCGGACTATCCGAATACGTGCGTACCTCGTACCACGTCTTACTACCGATTTACAAGACATGATTGGCTTCTTTAAGGAATATATAATCTTTCAGGCGTAGTATACATAGTATTACGTATTGCGATCTAGTATCTAATGTCACAGTCAAGGCCTGGGGTTGGAATAGTGTCTGCCATGTACGAAGCATATATCGGATCACAAGAACTAGTCTCTATAATCGGATAATCATGACCTTGTCATATTATCCCGATAGTTGCAACATAATAGAGAACCAGGTATGTATCCCTGCATGATCATCATCTCCATATGACTGAAGTGATACTTCCGTCTTGAAATCACATCCAATACATTACGATTCTCAATAAACCCAGAAGAGGCGTACACAGAACCTTTTAAAGTCCCGGACGACCAAAACCAAAGCGTATTGATTGTCGCAAGTATTAGCGAAGCAAGTCTCAGGTTAAGACCAAATACACCTACCCTGAATTGGATTCCCATAGACACATAGTCATACTACTAATGTGATTCCGAGAGGTCTATCTAGAGCAAAGCTGTTCCCGTACTATCGGTAAACACAACCTCCTATCACACTTGCATAAGTATCCACTACTTAAATATATGAGAACTATGCCGTTATGATCCCACAACGCGCACAAGTGCAATACTAGTCTATTCCGCATTATCGATGTCCAGTCTCGATAATACTACGACTAGGGATATTTAATGATTAAACCTTAGTGGATTGATACTGTCTCATATCTTATAATCCGGAACTAATCATAAGGACTTTTATCATTTATATATTCAAGTAATCTAATTACAAAATGATAAAATAGCAATTTCCATTGTCACATAGTTAATTTGTACAAAAACCACAATGTCTTTTACAAATAGTGACGCTATGGTTCATAATTGTCCAACAGTTAGTATAGTTTACCGTTGAACAATTTAAAGACTATAGATATGAAAAATGGTAAGCCCTTAACCTCAGTAGGTAAGTAAAAGGATGATGAATAGAGCTAGACAATTTCTAGAAATGGATTAGAGAGTTTTCGTGTATGCATTGTGAATCAGATTGACAGGTACAATGGCGAATTAATTTCGAGGATGAAATTTTATAAGGAGGGGAGAGTTATAATATCCAAAATTCGGAGACTCTTCCAAAAGGATTTAGTATTTCGGATCGGGTCTCGGAAGGAGACTAAATTGGAGAATAAGAGTTTAAGTGTTGAAATATAGCCTGAAATATTTTAAAATAGAGATTTGATGCATTGGAAAATGCAACCGCTTACGTGATTTATGTATATTATTCTATACGAATGAAGTTTCTTATTTCTACTATAAAGATAGCAACGAACTCCGTTTGAGCTGATTTTTAAACCATCGACTCATTTTCCGAGACGAACAACTTTCATGTTGAAGACTTTTCGAAATTTGCATCATAAGGGCTTCAAAAATATGAATTTCTGAGAAAGCGCCATTATAATTTTTAGGGGCCAGAATGTAATTTTCAGAAACTTTCTTATAAAGACCCATAGTTTCCAGAAATTTCAAGAATGGAAAAACTTCTCAATCTCTCAAACTCGACCCCCACCCCCAAAATCCCTCCATTGATTTCTGGTTGCGCCAGCCACACCCTGGCCACCGCCGGCGCACCACCCTAGAAAGATACGCTGGAGCTCCCTCATTTTCCAACTGCCGGCGGCCGGTCATGGGACGTCGGAATCCGACGATATGACGTGAAGAAGACGCGAAAATGGGTATTTCGATCTCGGCTCCTTGCTTCATTTCACGACCTGAGCCACCCGCCAAATCAAAGCTCTCGAAGAGTATTATAAGTTGGTGGTGATGGATTTTCCATTCCGTGCATGGTTGCACACAAAATGAGAGGAGAATGCGACAGTGAACAGTAACGTCGAATGAACATTAGCTTCGATAGGAATTTCATCGATTCTAGCACATTCGTGGGATCGTTTGGAGTCCATTTATGCCTTCGAAATCTCGGTAAGACCTCCGGGTGAAAATTTGCTAATTTCAAGTTTTTTGTTAAATGTTCGGATGCTTCTTGTAGCTTTGTATTGTAGCATAATGATATAAATTGAATTGTTTGAGTATTAGTATATTGAATATGTGCATTTGGTAGAATCTGAGTGAAATCAGAGCGAATTCGATCGATCCGATAAGTAAAATGAGTTTCCGTTAAAATCAGGTTTCACATGTATTTGTGGTTTGACGAACGTGATTAAGGATATAGCTTAATTATAATGAAACTGAAATCACTGAAAACAGATTTAATTTGGGTTTTTCTCTTAAAGTTGTGGAGTTATTGTTATCAGTTAGTTTACCATGATTAATGACCCTAACCGTCCGTATTTTATGTTACAGATGGGAAAGAGAAAAGATAGCATGGACTCCAAGTAAGTACCTCACTGGATAGCATGGACCCCAGGTAAGGACCTTACTGTGAACTAATCGTAGGTAGACAAGGTACGATGGCTGAGCACGTACAGAAACAAATTGTCTGAAAGTATGAATAATGTCAAATTTTTATATAGGAAGCTAGTATCCGCATGAAAAGATTAGTACCGGTTGTCATTACATTTTCATAGTTAAGCATATCTTCAAGTAGAACAAGTTTTCAGTACGCGAGATGTAAAAGTTTTGTAAAGAGTTTTAACGAAGTTTTCCAAACTTTAGTTTAGTTTTGGTCTAAATTTGCATCCAGTTGTATGAAATGTGTTGATATGTTTGATGACACGTGTGAGCATTTTTCCTATGGATGCGTTTCTTGAAATGGGGTACGGGCCTATTTTGTATGTATTGGATGAGTGAGATGTCACCAGCTCGTAATTAACTGTGGTTGACTTTGTTGTTGTGTATATGGGTAATGGCATTGCATTGCATTGCATTTCATCGCATGACTTACATGATCATATTGTTGTTATGATGATGCATATGCATTTTGCATACCCGGAGGGAGACACAGTGCACGTTGATAGATACAGATCCAGGACCAGGGGGACGACGATGCGTAACGCCCCTGGATCCTAGTTACAGTGAGTGGACCTTTTCCTTTTCAAATTGAGATTTATTCATCAGTTTGACTTGAGACTTACTTTTAAATATTTTAGGGAGTTAGCCAAATTTGTTTACATATGCTTACGATTGAAAATATTTTTTTAAAAGATTGATTTAAATGCTTGAGTTTTATGATTTTTGGAGGCATGAGGGAAAAAACCATCTCAGTATGTAACTTGACACACAAATGGACTTGACGGATATAGATATCGTGTGCACACGCAGTTCAGGCTTAGGGAGGACAGATGCCCATAGATCCTAATTCAGAGTCAGGAGGGTATCACAGATCCGCAACCCCGGCTCCAGATTTGTGGCTTGGGGACAGCGAGACATAACACCCCAAGACCACCAGATATTTACGTACGAGAGGATGCCCACAATCGCCATATTTTACGTATAGGGGGACATCGAGACGTAGCGCCCATGCGCCAGATTTCTCCACAGATTTCAGAGACAGAGTTTCCAGAAACTGATTTCCAAATATATGAATTTCAGAAATGATAAATTTTATAAAAGAGTTTTCACGAGAATAAACTTTTACAGAAAGAAGTGAGTTTCCGAAATTTTTTACAGAAAAGACTTGTTTTCAAAATAAGAAAATAGATTTCAGAAAAGACAGCTTTCTTAAGACGATTTCATTTTAGAACTATGGAGATTTTCATGATAATCATTGTGCATAACTATTTACTTTTATAAAAGAATCGATTCCAACCGATTACCAAATTGGAATTTCATGTAGAGGATTTTGACACTACTTGATCTTTTATACCATCACACAGATTTTGAATTCGATTTTACTCCCAACTGTCTTGATATTTTCTAACATATAGGATTTCTTGTTTACATACCTATATAGTTTTCGGAGAGTTTCTATTAAAGTTTTACGATTCTCAGATATAGAAATTCTAGATTTTGCGTATAGCTTGCCCTAAGGGCTAGATGCAGTTGTTGTTTTATTAGATTGTGATTTCAGAATTTGGACCCTGCATAGTTGGTTTCCTTATTTGGTGGAGATATTTCTTTTTGACATGAAAGTTCAGTTATTTCTAGTTCAAATTCGTTGAGTAAGATGGTAGTATGTTATAAGTATGTACTATGTATAAATTATATGTTGAAATGCTTGGTCGATTCGTGATATTAATGCAAGGGCTGAGTGTTGAGTGTTTACTACATTCAAAATATGGTTTGTGAAGATTTTAATGGATTGAATCAAGTGTCCTTATTCTATATTTTATAGAGGTGTGAGGTTACGGCTCAGTGTTTTAGTAAAAGTTCTACAACTCACAGTTAGCTAATGCTTGCGTTCGTAGCTCACGTGACCTATATGAAGTAACCCACCATAGCTTAAGTTGACTAAACCACCAAGGGTTTGAGATGGCCTTAGCCGCGGGGTTGGGTGGTTTGGTAGACAATAAGTTAGTTCCGGTTAGGAGAAATTTGATGTTGCTAGTATATAAAGTATAGCTATAGTGCGGAACAATAGTATGTATATATGTGGTTGAAGACTTTTAGATTTGTGTATGAGAGATGCCGAAATTCCGTAGATGTGAATATAGTATGGAATCGAGATATTAAGTTTACTATAATGTTCCATTCAATGCAGTGAGTGAGTGATCGATGTATAGTATATGTAAGCAGTCATCGGATAAATATGAGATTTATAAGTTTGTGTATATTTACATATACCTGATTTTCATTTAAGTTCTTATTGATTACTTGATATATTTGCATAAGACACGAGTTACTTACTGAGCTTTATAGCTCACACCTCAACAGTTTGCTAGTTTTACAGGTTCACATTAGACTTAAGGAGCTAGAAGATTTCCATAGACATTTGGCAGACATCGGATCACCCGATGCAGTCAAGATGATTTTGAGTCGTTAATGTTGGGATTTATGTCCTAGAACTTCATGTATTGTAAATGGAATTGATTATTGTAATAATAATAAATGCATTATTCATTTTATCAAAGTTGTTTGATTTATATCGCATATTGTGCAATTATCTTGTTTACCTTGATTACTCTTGTACCTTTAGACTTAGTGTATGTTTGATGCACACGAGGATTTAAGTCTAAAGTTAGTAATCTAAATAGTCCATAGAGAGCAAACAAAGAGGGTACTTTGTTTGTGGTTTATCTATAGCTGTGGTCCATTCTATACTTGTATGACGGCCTTGATCCGAGATCGTTCATGTAGTGACATGGGTATGGAGGCACCTTGTATGATAAGATCATATAGGACTTGACTCAGATAAATACAAATTTCTTTTAATATCCGTTAACCAAAGAAATTTATTTTATCTAATAGATGGTCATATATGGATTCGATCTTAATCCTGAGTGTACTACGAACTCCTGCATGACAGGCCATGTCCTTTGATTTACTATGGTGAGGTTGGTGTTGCATTCCGGCCAATAACTACGTATTTTGGGGATATCTTACATAGATATGGAATTCACTCCTTCTTACGAGAAGCAAATGAATATTTTTTTAAGAGTTGATTCGGGACTTGAACAATTTGAGCGCTCAACTTTTCTATTACGAATAGAAAGTTTTTATATTCATAATTTTATGAATTAATTGTTCATTATAGAATCAATGGTGCTTAAGAGACAAAATATTTAGAGGGGTTTTAACAGACTTATGACCCGGCTCTATTTATGAGATATTCGTGAAGGGCTATATCCATATGTAATGACTATATCGATGGACACCGAAAATGTTTGGTTTACTTAATCCATCTACGGTAACGAGAGTTCAACTTCGAGTTTTTAGTGGAATAATGCAGAGTTAATAATTCGTAATATTTGATTAAAGAGTTTAATTAATATTTCGGAATTATTGGAGCTCGGAACCGTAGGTCCATTTGGTCATCGTGCTAGCTCGATTAACTGTAGCAAACCTAATATAATTAGATTGTCTAATTATATGCTCACATTATATATTTTTATATATTATTAATAATATTAATAATATTTATTGTCACAAATGAAAACTATGTTAAATTAGTTTAACTTAATGTTTTCTAGAATTCTTTGATTATGAGATAATCAAGTCTTGATCATGAGATAATCAAGTTAGTAATAATTATGAGATAATTACTACAACATAATTGAAGGTAAATAAATCATTATTAATATATTGATTTTTATTTACCATTGGAGACAAAGCCATATGGCTTACCATGTCATCCAAGCAATTATGTCTATTAGGTGGCTTGGATACACCTAATAGTTTTGTCATTAGCTAATGCATTTTATGCTTTGGTATGGCCTCCACATTTATGTGTTTCCATTGAAAGAAAGCATTGAATGCTTAATGACCAAGCCATTGTCTTTAGCTTAACATTTCTTATGCTTTGGTATGGCATTCACATTTTTGTGTTGGCCATTGCAAGAAAGCATTAGATGCTTAATGACAAGGTTAGTTGGCTTGTGTAAGAGAATATAATCTCTACCATTTCTCTCACTTCCTAAGGTTAACACTTTGCATTTATTCACACAATTGTTGTGAGAAAAAATTGAGAGAAAAGAGAGTAGAACTTCAAATATTCACAAGTGTTGTGAGAGTATTTTAAATCCAAAAGGCCAAACACCATTGTGACATCCTAAATCTCTAAATAGTTTAGAGGTTTAATCTTTGTGAGTGAAGCCCACACTTCGGTTTGTTGGGATGTGTAACCGGGCTCCCTCAGTCTTTGTTTTATTTATTTGTATCATATGTATAAGTTTAAATCGTGCTGAGCACATAGTTGTTTGTAGTTATTTGTCTAATGTCAGACCGATACCTATTTACATATGAGTTCAGATTTGTCAGGCCGGAGGCCTATTTGCATGAGTTGAGATGATTGCTTTTGAATTTGATATCAAAACACATCGAGGTGCTGGACTTTGATCTGGGTTTCATGATTTTTAACAGAGATCATGCCAAAATTTTAGTAGCATCAGAGGCTTATGGAGATGAGTTTTCTTGTCTTCTATTGGTAGCATTCTGGCATTAGGTGGGATGTTACATAGCGGTATACCCCCCTTCGCTCCTGCAAATGGAGACTCCGCTGTGAATCGAGAATCGGCCCTAAAAAAATACCTTGTAGTATTTATAGCAAGATTGAGGTTAACCATATCTTCATCTTTTGAATACTCTTTTAGACCCCGATGACGTTGCATATCAAGAAATTTCTTTCACTCAAGGCGTTAGATTGGTATATGATGATAATCATCACTTGTTGGCACATACCATTGGGTATAAAAATGTGTATTCATTGGTCAATTAAATCCTTGGGTGGAGACTTAATTATGAACAAACCTTCAGTGATGTGATGCTTAAAAGTAAACCCTTGGTAAACCCACATATAAGCAAAGCCATAGCGCGGAAAACCCTTTGGAACTCGGAACAAAACCATCATCATCCTTTTCATATACCACTCAGTAGTGAGCAGATTCTGCTCACTGCCACCTGCTTACTGCCACCCTCTTCTGACACTTATTTGTGCTTGGTTTTTGTTGTTTTGGTGTGTAGAAAATTTGGGAACATATACGACTGTTTTATGGATATTTTGGGACTTTTTTAGTGTGATTATTTTATCTGAAATAGTGGCGGGAAATCAGTACATAACAGCCACCAAAACAGTGAGATGTGCGAGTGTGTAGTAAAATTTTGGTGTGCAAAACAATTCAGTTTTTTTACTACTGTTAGGGGGCTATTTGAGGGCTGTTTGGGGCTGTTAGAATCATCAAAAATATAAGCAAACATAGGGAAATTAGTCTTGACAGTTTCGCCAAAGAGATGAGAGCATAAAAAATTTTCAAGTCGATCCTTGGTGCTTAAGTCGCTTCTGCCGCTTGGGAAATCGGTTCCTACACACCCAACGAACAAGCGGAGGTTTGACTTAGAAAGGTCGGTGACGTGACTACCATCAAAGTGTAGAGGATAACTTATATATCCACCGCGATATCTCAAGTCAAATAACCACTATACTACTCGACTCGATGAGATTCCTACTGACGTTGGTGTTCCATCTATTAGGAATCTCATATTTTTCTATACGACATATATTGGTCACCCAGGTATACTTACTTACCAAGAATGTAAACCTTGAACATGAACAATTTAAGAATGAAATTATTATAACATCTCTCAATGCCAGTTGATGTGCTTTTGCAACTCTATTATAACTTAATAATTCTAGGGTCATTTTCACCTTTACCATATACAAAATAAAGAATATTGATGAAACTTTATATTTTATTCATAATAAAATATACTTACAAGTATGTATTTACAGGAAAATACATAAGAAATTGGCACGCCGAACACCAACTCCAATAGTTTTTCCCACTTGCTCTAGTGAAAATTTCGATTGTATCTCATACTCATATCCTCCACATGCTTATTAAATAACCTATGAGGAATGGCCTTGGTAAGTAAGTCTACCATGTTGTCCTCGATTAGTATCTTCCACATGTTTTGATTTTTGATGTGCCCTCGAATCATTGCTTACGCAATGGTACCATTATTATCACAATGCAAATGGATCATATTCTCAATGTTTGTGAAAACTACCTAACTCTGTGATGAAATTCCTAATCTAGACAGCTTCTTTTGCAGCCTCATATGCTGCAATATTGTAACGACCGGGAATATCAACTACTGTTACATCGTGGGACGAGTGTCATATAATATAAATCATGTTTGGACACAGATAGCCTCATGAAATAACTTTGGAGAATAGTCGGCTAAATCTTCAAAAATTCTGATACTAGATGGTGCGATGTTCTACTCCGGACAACTCAGGGTATTTGGACCGTAACTTTCTCATTCAAATTTCGATTTTTATGAATTTTATATCGCCGGAAAGCTAAGATCGAGACCAACAACTTCCATATTGAAAATTTATCCAAAATCGAATCAAAAATAGGTTGATAATATAGATCAAAAATCCGGATGAATATTGATTCGTGGACTTATCAAGAAAACTCAAAAAGTATCCCAAAAATTCTAATATTTCTCATTTTAAAAAGTTTGAAAATTAGTCAAATAGCCTCATTATATAAAGGACATTATTCCTTAGTCTCTAACATCATGTGTGTTTCCTAGTGTCACTTGTGCAATGTCTTTAAAACCTCTTTAGGGGGGTGACCCGGACACCTTAGAAGGGCCTTGGCCACCAGCATACTAGGGGCTTAAGCTGTGTACTCCCTCGTCCTTAGTTGGCTTACTTAATGAAACATGCTTCCTTTTGATTTCCAATTGCTTTGTCCAAATGTGATGCTTGAATGTGTATGCAATGTCTAATATGTGTTTCATTATCCTGTGCCCCGTAGATGTGTGCTTATTGATGTATGCTCTACTTTGTTGCCTAATAATGTTCACATTATATAGATGTCTAACCATGGGTACGACCTTACAGGGTCAATCCTAGGTTGACTTGTTAGACACAACGTTAACAAGTGCCGCACGGACCCAACTTGGTGACACCAAAGTTTGGCCCGTGACAAAAGAAGAAGAAGAAGAAGAAGAAGAAGAAGAGAGGGAAAATACCAAATCTCCTTGAGATAGAGGGTATTGGCAACCATTGTGAGCTTGTGGAGTGAAGGAAGTCAATAGAAAGAAGGTTATCGCAAGAACAACAAATTCTTTCGGCGCAGTGAAGTTACACCAGCAAAATTCCAAATCCGTGAGTGGACACTTTTCTTTTAAATTGACTTTCAATATGTTATTGTTCATAACAGACTTACTTTTCGCTTTAAGGGCGTTAGCCAAGTTCACTATCAGTTATGTTTTGTTTAGCATGTTTTGAGAAATGGTTAGTGACACGCTCAAAAAGTGGTCTTTTACTCCCAAGTATAAGAGTGTCGAAGTAATAAAATAACCCGGTAAGTTTGAGTTCGATCCACAGGTAAGAGATTTAGCAAAATAGAATGATGAGCAGTGCGAAAAAGAAAAGTTTTATTTTTTGAAGTAGTTGGAGACTTTTAGATTTAAAATGCAATAATAAAATGAAGTGTTGGAGTTAGGGGATCCAATTTTAATCTTTTGAACTTAGAAATCTCGCTTAATTATAATATATGAATTGCCCCTATTACCCAATTAATTTATCTCAGGGATTAATTATGCCAATATGTAGAACCAGCCATAAAGGTGGTAGTCAATTCTATCAATAATCAGTCCTGCCAAGGTACTAAGTATGCCAAAAATATAAAACCAGCCATAAAGGTGGTAGCAAGATAAAACCAGCCATATAGGCGGTGGAAAGATAAAACGAGCCATATAGGCGGTAGAAAGATAAAACTAGCCATATAGGCGGTAGCAAGATAAAACCAGCCATATAGGCGGTAACCAATATTATCAATAATTAATCTAGATCTAAATCAAGTTTTAATCATTAGATTTCAATTTATTTATTATAATAAAAGCGAATTTAATCTAAGTTTTCATTATAAAAGCTTCACCCTTACCCCAGCAGAAAAGAAATTAGCTACTCATTTTGTAATTAAAGAACTCGTAATTCTGTTAATGAAAGAAAAGAATATTACAGAAAGCGTTAAATAAAAATAAACACGCAAGACACTATCTTCCAAAATCTATACAAAAGTGGAAAGTAAAGTATGAAAATTTCTTCTGCTGTACGCCTCAATTTATAGGCAGATTTTGGTCGGCGTGTCGCGAAGCCAAGGCTTCCACGCGTCTCGACGCGAGTGCCACGATGAGGACACGTGTTGAGAGAATAGCGCATTCGGCGGTGTCTTCGTTTTGTTAGGCGCGTTGCGACACGCCAAGGTTTCCACGCGTCACGACGCGAGTCCCACGATGGGGACACGTGTTGAGAGAATAGCACAAAATGACAATTATTAGGCCTTAGTTAGATGTGTTGAAGAGAGAAAAGTGATGAGCTGAATTTATAGATCCTGAAAAGGGTGAGTAATAAGAGTGCACTAATACCTACAAAATGACAATTATTAGGAAGTGAACAAAAAAGGTTAGATACTGTCAGGCAAAAAGTAAATCAAAACAGTAATTTAAAGTAAAGGAAATCAATGCAATAATTTAAAAGAATATATACTGGTAGTTGTGATTGTGGCTCACATCTTCCTCTGGTTTTACGTCCAGTAACGGCTTGAAACGCCCTCTATGGGTCGGGGATAGGCTTCCCATCCAACTTTCTTATAAATTGGCAAACATGGTGTTTTAAAGTCAGATTCCCGAGACTGTGTTGTTGTCTTTCTTTTTGAAATTGTGTGTGTAATCTGTGAATTTCACGATGAACATATCCACCAGGATGCATCTTAAGAGTCAATGATATATCATCAAAAGGCTCCTTACTCAGTCCATCTCTAATGAATTGAATTTTATCTTCACAATTATCAGACACCATTCCTAAAGAACGACAACGAGTGTTGCACGTATAACGTCTATACTTATAACAAACACCTAATTGTTTAGCTCTTCGTTTTTTAGAATATGTGCTTTTCCCTGAACCAGACATGTAAGGAATGAATGAGTCAGATGACTCACTTGCCAAGCGAAATCTTGTTTCAATTACCCAACGAATATCACAAGGAATACCATGAATCATGAGAAGTCTCATTCTTTATGTGCGTGTTTTGTAAATTTTTTCCATAGTATTTTGGGGAAGAGAAGGAAAATGTTTGCAGAGGTTTGCGAGAGTTTCTTACATGCTTTGGTTTGTAGGGTATCAGTAATTTTAAGAAACTGAAATAACCGACTTTGAGTCACGGAGTACCGTTATCCGTTGCTTTACCGGGGTGTGAGATAAAAAATAAAAAACAAAAATGCTGCAAAATTAAGAAAAATGGAAATTAGAGAAATATTTAACAGAAAATAAAAGAAATTACATCAATCAAGGTATACTGGGTTTGACACGAAAAACGTTTCTTGAAATTTTAAGCACTCCAAAAAAGGTTTCAGACGCTGTCTATTTACTTTAAATATATCACAGTCCCTAGGATTCTCAATGTCAATAGCCCCATATGGATAAACTTGTTTCAAAATAAATGGGTCACTCCATTTGGATTTAATTTTCCAGGAAATAAATGAAAACGAGAATTATAGAGCAAAACTTTTTGACCAACTTCAAATATTTTCCGTGAAATTCGACTATCCTGAAAGGCCTTAGTTTTAGCTTTAAGAATTTTTGTGTTCTCATATGAATCATTCATTAACTCTTCAAGTTCATTTAGTTGCAATTTACGTTAATGACCAGCATTTTCAAGGTTTGAATTGAATGCTTTAATAGCCCAAAATGTTTTATGTTCAAGTTCTAAAGGCAAATGACAAGGTTTTCCATAAACTAGATGATATGAGGACATTCCCAAAGAAATTTTAAAAGTTGTTCGATAAGCCGAGAAAGCATCAGTTAGTCGAAGAGACCAATTTTTGCGATTTGGGTTAACCGTATTTTATAAAATCTGTTTAATTTCCCTATTCGCTAATTCAACTTGTTCGTTTGTCTGTGGGTGATAAGAGGTGGAAAGTTTGTGTGTGACTCCATACTTTTCATTAAGGACTCAAATGGTCTATTAAAAAAGTGTTTACCTCCATCATTTATGATGGCCCGAGGGATTCCAAATCGACTCAACATGTTTTCTTTTAAAAATTTGATCACAGTTGTGTAATCATTGTTCCGACAAGGAATTGCCTCGACCCATTTTGATACATAATCGACTGCAACTAAGATATATAAATATCCAAATGATGGTGGAAATAGGCCTATGAAACATATCCCCCAACAATCAAAGATTTCAACGACCAAGATGGGATTTAAAGGCATCATATTTCTTTTTGAAATGGATCCCAACTTTTGACAGTTTTCGCAAGTTTTGCAGAAAGTATGTGTATCTTTAAAAATGGTGGGCCAATAAAATCCACACTATAAGATTTTTGCAGTGGTTTTCTTAGATGAAAAATGACCTCCACATGCTTCTGAATGACAAAACTGAATAACACCACTTATCTCATTGTCCGGTATGCATCGTCTGAAAATCTGATCATCGCAGCATTTAAACAGATATGGATCATCCCTGTAGAATCTTTTGACTTCAGTCAAAAATTTCCTCCTATCTTGTTGGCTATATTCTGGAGGTATCTTTCCCGTTGCCAGAAAATTGACAATATTAGCATACCAATGCATTATGTTTACAGAGAATAAGAATTCATCGGGTAAAGAATCATTGATGGGAGTGGTATCAATTAGTGACTCGTTTGTGAGTCTTGATAAATGATCTGCAACCACGTTCTCTGCCCCTTTCTTTCTTACCTTTAGACGACACAACGTGTCCCAAAACAATTCCTGAATTAGTCATGAAATGGCATTTTTCCCAATTTAACACAAGTCATTTTTCTTCACATCTTTTCAAAATATTTTCCAAATTATTCAAGCAATTATCAAATGAATTCTCAAAAACAGTTATATCATCCATAAAGACCTCTAAACAGTGTTCAACCATGTCACTAAATATGCTTAACATGCATCGTTGGAATGTTGCATGTGCATTACAAAGTCCAAAAGGCATTTTCCTAAATGCAAATGTTCCAAAAGGGCATATGAATGTGGTCTTTTCCTGGTCTTCTAAAGCAATGGGAATCTGATAATAACCCGAGTAACCATCAAGAAAACAATAGTATGGATGTCCAGCTACTCTTTCCAAAATTTGATCAAGAAATGGTAAAGGAAAATTATCTTTTCTACTTGCGTCATTTAGTTTTCTATAATCAATGCACATGCACCAACTAGATGAAATGCGAGTTGGGATTAATTCTCCTTTATCATTTTTACAACAGTAATTCCAGACTTTTTGGGTACAACAAAGGATTTACCCACTTACTATCAGAAATATGATAGATAATGTCTGCATTAAGAAGTTTAAAGACCTTTATTTTTACTACTTCTTTCATGTGATGGTTTAATCTTCTTTGGGGTTGATGATATGTCCTAGCATTATCTTCTAAATATATTCGGTGTGTGCAGATTAATGGATTAATACCTTTTATGTCTTTTAAAGTCCATCCAATTGCCAGTTTATGTTCTTTCAACACTTTTAAAAGTTTACCTTGTTGATCGCTTATGAGAGAAGAAGAAATTACCACAGGGTAAGCTTGATTATCTTCTAGAAATCATATTTTAGTCCTTCTGGCAAAGCTTTTAACTCCAAATTGGGTGCTTCTTCGGGCTTTCCTTCTTCCAGTGTTACAAGTTCTTCCAAATTTTGAATCTTTCCACTGTCTTTCAATACCTGTGTAGAACCAAGTAGAAAATCATTAGTAATATCCGAATATATTTGCGCACTTGACTCAACAAAATTAGCAGTAAAAAATTCCATAGGATCAGATAAACTCCCCTGAATATGCTCATCCACAATAGGTTTAATTGATTCTACACTTTCGTTTTCATTATCTTCATCATATGGTTGTTTGCACATGTTAAAAATATTTAGCTCTAATGTCATGTTGCCAAAAGAAAGATTCATGATTCCATTCCTGCAATTAATTAAAGCATTAGCTGTTGCTAAAAATGGGCGACCAAGTATTACAAGGATTGGCTTATAACTATCTGCCACAGGTTGTGTTTCTAAAATAATAAAATCCACAGGATATACGAATTTATCGATTTGTAATAACACATCTTCCACAATTCCTTATGGTACCTTAACTGATCTATTGACAAGTAAAAGAGTAGTTGAGGTTGGTTTCATCTCACTGATATTAAGTTGTTAGTAAACTGAAAATGTAAGTAAATTTACACTTGCTCCAACATCAAGAAAAACATGTTCAATGTTTTGATTTCCAATAATACAAGAAATAGTTGGACAACCAGGGTCTTTTTATTTTAATACATTATTGGTTGAGAGAATGGAACTTACATGTTCAGCTAGAAATGCTTTCTTTCTTACCTGATGTTTTCTTTTAACGGTGCATAGATCTTTCAGAAATGTGGCATAAGATGGTATATGTTAGATGGCATTTAACAAAGGGATATTGACCTTTACCTGTTTGAATATTTCATAAATCTCTGGGGAATGGTTTAATTTCTTTATTTTTAATGCCCGAGGAAATGAAGGTTTATGAGAAAACTGTTATTATCGACGACGGGTAATGACTCATCAACCCCTTCCTTACCCACTGATTCTGATTTATTCTCAGTTTCGCGAGGTTTAAGAATAGGTCAGTGGATGTTCTTACCACTGCGAAGAGTAATAACATATTTGACTTGGTCTAACTATTGATTTCCAGAACTACCCTCGTGAGGGTTTTGATGCTTATTGGGATTTAACTGTGGTTGTGCAGGAAAATTTCCTTTCTCATTAATGGCCAAAGCAGATGTGATTTTATCAAAAGTTCCTTTCAAATCATTCATCATTTGTGCATTTTGGTTATTGATGGTTTCTTATTTTTCCATGAATGCATTCAAGTTATCCTCAATGGTTTTCCTAGGTGGTGGGACATATGGTGCATAATTCTGAGGATTTAGAAAATTCTGGTGAACCTGGGGAGGTTGGTGTGAGGATTGTGCTTGGTTATTATTCCTCCAATTGAAGTTTGGATGGTTTCTCCAACCAGAATTATAGGTCTGTGAGTATGGGTTTGGATTTGGTCTATTGAATGTGTTTATGGAACTGACTTGGTCATGAAAACATTCTTTCAGGGCTGGTAAGGACGGGCAAACTTCCGTGACATGTTCATTTGAACTACAGATTTGACATATGACTTCCTGAACTGACTTGACATGGTCACTCTTTCCCGTTTCTAATCCCTCAAAAAATTTTAGACAGAGATGCATATTTGGCAGCAAGGTCATGGTCTTACCTAAGGTTAAACATACATATACCAGATAGTTGTGGTTTAACAGATGACCCATATGTACCAATTGTATCCCATTGTTGTGTATTCTCTGCTATATGCTCTAAGTAATCTAATGCATCTTCAGGATCTTTGTCCATGAACTCACCGTTACACATCATTTCCACTACTTGTCTACCTTAGGGTGTTAAACCCTCGTAGAAGTGGGCAACTAACCTCCATGTTTCAAACCCGTGATGTGGATAAATATTTAACATCTATTTATACCTCTCCCAACATTGGTAAAATGTTTCCCCCGACTCTTGTGTGAATGTTGTGATTCTTCTCTTAAAGGAATTTGTCATGTGAGGGGGAAAGACCTTCTTAAGAAACTGCTCTTGTAAATCATCTCATGTTCTAATAGATCCTGACCTGAGGTTTTGTAGCCACATTTTAGCTTTATCCTTTAAAGAAAAGGGAAAAACATTTAACCGAATTACATTCATACTATAATTTTGATATGTGCAAGTGTTACATAACTATTCGAACTCTCTTAGGTGCTGATAATGGTTTTCTGATTCTAGACCGTGGAATATGGGTAAAACATTGGTGACACTTGATTTAAAATTGAAACGTGCTGCTTCTAGAGGAAAAATAATGCAAGATGGTGATCATGTCCTAGTGGGATTCATGAATTTTCTGAGTGTCCTAAGATGATTAGGATCTCCATGCTGAGACTCGTTTTCTTCCTGATTAACTGGGTTTTCAACTCGGGCAGGTGGATTTTCAATTTGGTTTTCAACCATTCTGGCAAACAGTGAAGGTGATGAAAACTCTATTTTTAATCTACCGCTAGATGTTCGAGACCAGTGTTTCATGCAAGTTAAAGACAAACTATATGCAAAAATATGAAATTTCAAATATAATACTTAAAAAGGAAATTAAACTGACAAAAAAAATGAAAAGAAAAAAATAAAGGGAATACATATGCAGTGATTTTAGATCTAAAAATGTCCTCTAATCCTTGTTAATTCTGATCTCAATTGAATTTCTTGTTCAAATTTCCCAATATCTTGAATTATGTTTTCATGAAGCTTTATGAGAGCATCTTATATGCTGTAATACTGTAACGACTCAAACCGATAATAACGACTATAAGTCGTAACAACGGTACTACAAAGTTTGAATAACGGAACAGTGATATGGAAATCTTCCAAGCAAGATACTGTTACCGAATAAACAACAAAAGTGGATGATTGTTGCAGCTGAGGCAGCAATAATAGCCTTCTGGATTGATAATAATCTAATTAGATTAGATATAGTTCTGTTAGCAGCTGAGCTAGGCTACAGCGCAGGCTAAAGAATTAATGGTCTCATCAACGATCCAGATATATACTTCGATATTCATCTAATTCGTTCGGATCATACATCGTGGTGATGTGATGATCGAATAAATCGCATCAGATGATAATCATGCAAATCCGCTGACAAAAGTCTTTTCTCAGTAATTTGAGTGAACCGTACATAGTTCGGGTGTAGGACACTCGAGTGACTGGCTATAGGCTAAGTGGGAGATTATTGGACAGTTATGACCCATGGCGTCACTATTTGTACAGATCATGGTGTTGTTGTACAAATTAACTATGTGACAAAGGAAATTGCTCTCTTATCATTTGTGATTAGATCACCAAGATGTATAAATGATAGGAGGTCCTTATGATTAGTTCCTGGATTGAGATGATATGAGACAGTACCAATCTACGAAGGTTTAATCATTAAATATCCCTAGTCGTATTATTATCGAGATTGGACATCGATAATGCGGAATAGACTAGTATTACACTTGTGCGCGTTGTGAGGGCATAACGGCATAGGTCTCATATATTTGGGTATATGATACTCATGCAAGAGTAGTATGAGGTTGTGTTTTACCGATGGTACGGAAAACAGCTTCGCTCTGGATAGACCCCTCGGAATTCCATTGGTAGTATTACTATGTGTCTATGGAAGTCCGAATCAGGGTAGGTGTATTTGGTCTTAACTTGAGACTTGCACCGCTAATACTTGCGACAATCAATGCACTTTGGTTTTGGTCGTCCAGTGCTTTAACAAGTTCTGTGTACGCCTCTTCTAGGTATATTGAGAATCGTAGTGTATTGGGTGTGATGTCGAGATGGTAGTATCACTCCAGTAATAGTGGAGATGATGATCACGTAGGATACGGAACTCGTTCTCTTATATGCTGCAGCTATCGGGATATTATGACTAGGTCATGTTTATCCAATTATAGAGACTAGTTACCAGAGATCCGATATGTTCTTCGTACGGGGCAAACACAATTCCAGCCCCAGACCTAGCATGTGACATCCGATACTGGATCGAAATACGCAATACTACGCCTGATATAGATCACATATTCTTGTAAGGATATTTCTGGAGAATTGGGTAGGCATGACGCTTTGCTAGAAGCCAACCTTGTCTTGTAAATCGGTACAAACGTAGTACTAGGTACTTACGTGTTCGGATAGTCCGACGACCAGATTTACTGCCAATATATCCGGGGATCTCATGGGTCGCTTCCCGAAGATTCGTCGATGACGTATGACTCGCACTTTATTAATCTGGGATTAATTAGTAGAGAGAGAAAATTAATCTGGGATTAATTACAGAGATATTTTATCTGGGATAAAATATTTATTAAAGAGAGAAAACGATTAATTTGGAATTAATCGATAAATTAATATATTCGATATATTAAACGAAATTGGATTTCGACGCGGAATTGAAATTAGATTTTAATTCGGGCGAACGAGTTAATTTAGAATTAATTCGTTAGCGACGTGAATAGTGATTTTGCTAGGCATAATTATTTAATTACGTCGCAACGGAAAATTTGTTAATTTTGAATTAGCGAACCCGAGCCCGAGAGTGTTTGCGAGCGCACTCGCATTTCGAATTCAAGTGCGGCCCGCAAGTCACATCAAGCGTAAAATCATTAGTCACATCAAGCGTCAAATCATTAGTCACTTTGAGTGATGTGACAACTTGTCACTTGATTGATTGAGTGATGTGAATAGTGGATGTAGTGGTTGTAGCCTTTAATGGCTTGACTTTTGGAAAGCAAAATTAGGAAAATGAATTTTGGAAATTCTTAAGTGTATTAGATACACAAATTCACCCAACCACCCACACATTCCTCTCTCTTTCCTTCTCTTCTCTCACGCCCAAATGGGCATAATTTTTCTTCTTCAAAACTGCTCACTGCCGAGACATGAAGAGGAGAAGCTAGGTGATTTTTGTGGAAAAAATCATCAAGTGCTAGCACACATTTGGAGACATACAAAGGTGATAGGGAAACCCACTTGTGAGCTTGGAATCACCACCCAAAAGCTTGGAGCTTGGACCGAAAATGAAGGAGCCAAACCAGTAAATGCCGTGAGCCTTGGAGGAGTTTCAAAGGGCATAAAAAGTTTTGTTCTTCACCGCATCGCCTCAACCGATCGATGTAAGTATTCCGCAACTTCTTCGTGTATTCACATGTATGTTTCATTGCTTTAATCGATCCTCGGGACTTAGAGAAACCCAACAATAGCATGACAAAATTACTGACAATATTTAAAAAAATTTAGTACCAATGATTTATATGACTATGGTATCAATAATTTATTAACAATAATTAAAAAACTTAGTATCTATTATATAATCACATTTATACTCATGTATTAATTTCGATATAATCAAATATAATATGAAAAATTATATTCTTAAACTAAGAATTATATGAAAAGATAAATATTTTATGGGTCATGCTAACGAATGCCCTTAGGGCACTCATTAAGAATCCATTTTAGGAAAGTTTTCATATCACTTTTATGGGGAATATAAAAATTTGTCAAAACATTAATTACTTTTTCATTTTTCCCATAAAAACTTTCCTAAAATAGATCCTTAACGAATGCCCTAAGGGCACTCGTTAGCATTTCCCATATTTTATAATCAAAATATGTTTAACTTGTCACATAGATTGCATTGAGAAATTAAATTATAATATGAGATGTTTGAAACATCATTACAAACATCATATGCAAACAACAAAATTCCATTAAATATCTTGCATCTTCTTACAAAAAAATAAAAAAAAAATTAAAAAAATAAAAAATAAAAATAAATAAAGTAGAATGAGATTGCATCTTTGCCACTGCCGTTTTCACCAGAAAAAAGAGGGAAGACGAGGTTGGAAACTTTTGTAGATATCAGTGGATGCTATATAATATATTTTATTCAAAGCCAAGTAAAGTAGTGAAAAATTAAAAGGGTTGATATAAAGAAAGATACTATATATAATGCATTTATTTTGTTCCTTCATGGCTCTGGGTATATTCATGCATTTTAAGGCCTAGAGTTACATAACACAAACAATGGCATGAGTGACAGCCAGCAGTATAAGATAAGCAGAGTCATAACGAAATTAAAAAAGTGGACACCTAAATATATTCATCAGCAACAAATCTGTGGACGATTATGGTACAATCGGTTTACCTTAAACATAGCCCAGAAATAATAATCTTAGGCAAATTATCGACGGTCTCTCCATCAGAAACAGTTGCTGTATAAAAATAAACCATACCACCATAAGATATCCGACTGCCAGGAAAACATGGCACAACACCCGTAATGCAATTAACAGGCATTATATAATTAGTTAAAAAGGCAGAGGTTTGGCCCCTTTAACATATCTTTGCATATTGAAAACTAAACTAGTTGAATAGTATCTATGCCACCTACAAAATAACTCTAGGTATATATTTTTTATCAACATATTTTTTAATGAAAAAGTCAAAGACATATAAACATCAAATAATTTCAATTATTTACCTTGAAGCTTTCATGGAAGCGAGAGGGGCTCTATGATCATCTAAAAAAAAACTTATAATATATAAATAACATGTAAATGGAATAAACCAAAAGAAACTCTACCTATTGAAGAGATTTGCAATATCCTCATGGGGTTATAAAAGCTGCCATTGCATCATAAATTGTATTTATGATAATATCATCTAACATTGACTATGATAAAAGCAAGTGCACAATAAAAATTGCTGAGCTTCCATGAAAACAAAAAGAAAGCTCCCAATGCATCATAAGTTGTATTGCGGATAGAAGGCGAATAGCCAAATACATGAATACAATAATAATGATCCAATCGCTACCTGATAATTTTAGAGAAACAAACAGATTATATCCAAAGATTTGTATTCATCATCAATAAAAAATAAGTAGATTCCCAGTTCCCTCGACTAGATCTAACTCAGCTTTAACGCCAACATTTCTTCATAAAATTCAAACCACCCACACAATGACACAGCACATAATTATCAGATAATCGAGAGCTAGATGTCATTAACAAATCACCCATTATTAAATATACATAAATCGTCCTATTCACCACCATCCACTACCAAAATCCATCACAACAAGGTAGATAACCATCAGAAACATCATATTACCCTAAAATAAAAAGTCGATCTTCTCCATTTTTTTAAAGGTGGTATTCTCTCGTGTAACCCCAAATAGTAATAAAATCTTATGTGGTCTTAGCTTAGTGCTCTCTATGTAAGTGAGTTGATAATTTAAGTCTCTAAGCTCATAGGACTCATGCACATTCATTTAGATGCATTAAGATCAAGTGCATAATGTTTTCAACCTTCAAAACGTGCATTTTTGCACTTTGACTGGCATTCCGGTCTCTGAATCCAGAATTCCGGTCATCAAATACAAGCATACCGGTGTACGTTCAAACGAAACTCAAACAAAGAGTTTTTGGACATTTGCGATCAAGCGCAAATTCGAACGCCTCTCGAACGCGAAGTCTCTGGACAATTTCGTTTGAACGCTTGGGGAACGCAACTCAAACGCTTACCAGCATACCGGTCCCATAAGGTTCAATACTGATCTAAACGGTAACTTTTTATAGCCGTTTAAATTACAGGACCGGCATACTGACCACAGTAGACCGGCGTACCGATCTCAGACAGAAAAATTAAGGCAGTTTATACCTTCACTATATATTGAGCCTCAAATTCAATTTTGCTGAGAATTAACACCTTCATACATTTTCTAACAAGCAAAAACAGAGATAAAAAATAAAGCTTTCATCATCATACACTCTCATACTAAGCTCACACACTACACTTACATATCATTTGTAGTGAGCTTTGATTTCTTGGGTTAGCAACTCACACTTAAATCTTCTTATCATTTTTAAGTGCCCAAGTTGTACTTTAAACTTCCATATTCAAACACTTGTGGTTGGGAAGTGTTGGACAATTATGACCCATATCATCACTATTTGTAAAAGACATTGTGGTTTTTGTACAAATTAATTATGTGACAAAAGGAAATAGCCATTTTATCATTTTGTATTTAGATTACTTAAATATATAAATGATAAAAGTGCTTATGATTAGTTCTGGATTATAAGATATGAGACAGTATCAATCCACTAAAGGTTTAATCATTAAATATCCCTAGTCGTAGTATTATCGAGACTGGACATCGATAATGTGGAATAGGCTAGTATTACACTTATGCGCGTTATGGAAGCGTAACAACATAATTCTCATATATTTGGGTGTTGGATACTCATGCAAGTGTAATAGGAGGTTCTGTTTACCGATGGTACGGAAACAGCTTCGCTCTGGATAGACCCCTCAGAATCCCATTGGTAGTATGACTATGTGTCTATGAGAATCTGAATCAGGGTAGGTGTATTTGGTCTTAACCTGAGACTTGCATCGCTAATACTTGCGACAATCAGTACGCTTTGGTTTTGGTCGTCCAGAGCTTTAACAGGTTCTGTGTACGCATCTTCTGGGTTTATTGAGAATCGTAGTGTATTTGGTGTGATGTCAAGATGGAAGTATCACTTCAGTCATATGGAGATGATGATCACGTAGGATACGGAACTAATACTCTTAAATGCTGCAGCTATCGGGATAGTATGACTAGGTCATGATTATCTGATTACAGAGACTAGTTGACAGTGATCCGATATATGCTTCGTACGGGGCAGACATAATTCCAGCCCTAGGCCTAGCATATGACATCTGATACTGGATCGTATTACGAAATACATTGTATACTATGCCTGATATATATTATATATTCCTTATTGAATATTTCTGGAGAATTGGGTAGGCACGGTGTTTTGCTAGAAGCCAACCATGTCTTGTAAATCGGTAAGAATGTGGTACCGGGTACGCACATATTCGGATAGTCCGACGACCGTATTTACTGCCAACATATCCAGGGATCTCATGAGTCGCTTCCAAAGATTCACCGATGACTTTTGACTCGAACATAATTAATTTAGAATTAATTATGAGAGAGAGAAAATTAATCTAGGATTAATTGCGGCA